>JAGPOY010001412.1:3863-14915 GCA_018983105.1 Silene uniflora
GATGCATCCTAGTCTAGAATTCCTATATTTAGGTATTAATTTGATTTCCTGCTACCAGGCTGGTTCTGGAAGTATGACCCTATACTGCAATAGTGAAACAATAACCCACAAAACAGGAATTACGTGTGAAATTCAAAGCCCAAAAGTCATATGTTATGAAAAGTCTAAGCTTGACCCTAATCATTTTTGGGCCGCTAAACGATTCTTATGGGTATTTTTCTTGTTATAATATTCCCCACACAAAGCCTATAGTCAAAATTTTAGGATATAGTAAAAGAACAAGGCACTATACGAGTATACACGGAAGTTGTGGCCTAGGGTGCTAACAACTATAGCTTTATGATCTAAATAGACAAAACATATTTTTAGAATGAATGTGATAAATTAACAGAAATCAATATATAACCTAGGCACAAATCAAATTCCGTTGGTAGTCTATTCTATCTGTAATGACCTAGTCCACTCGCTAGAGAGCAGCAAGAAAAAGCTATAAATCCAATGCTGGTTTGAGGATACAACCCAATATACAGTCAAAGTCCAGATCATGTAATGCTGGTTTGAGGATACAACCCTTTTTGTTATATTAATATGAATATTATTATGTCATTCCATTCCCACATTATTATTCCTAGTTTTAACTCCATTACAGGTTTGCTCTCTGTAAAATCCAAGAAAGGTGCTATTTCACAAATTTTGTTTAAAAAACAAAAAAAAAAATTGCTCTGAAAAAAAGTGCGCCTACTGTCTATAAGGCTGCTCCTTGACATCGCACCTTGCACCTCGTTGCCATGGCCCTGAGTGTGCTTCACGCTTTTTAGAACTTCGTTTCGTAATAAGAAGTGCAACCAGTTTTTGTGAGCCTTTTTGCTTTATTCCTTCATCGTCCATAACCAAAGAATAGCGAGCCTTCTGATCTGTGAGAATGGGCATTATAACAATATCTGAAAATTGATACCTGTGTAACAGAGAAACCATGCTATCTGACCTGTTCCAAGGATTCCGTGAGTCGCAATCGACTGACGACTCAACAGTAACTGGCAATGATGACAAAATGGGAGAGTCGGAAATTCTGCTTGATTTTTTAGTTTCTTCAAAAGAGAAGAAGGAGGCTCATGCAGTGAAGTTAATTCACGACATTAGATGCATAGAGGCTGACATAAAAGGACTAGAGGCAAAGACTTCTTCCTCTCCATCTCAAGCTCACGCAAAAAGGGACAGCAGTCTTCAAGGATTTATAAAGACAGTTTCTCGGTCAGGTAGGAATGAGGCTAGATTAATTACAGAAATGTCTCAGCTTGAAAAGGCTTACTTTTCGATGCGATCCCAAACTACTACAACAACTGCCGATGGCCGGGGTGATAAAGATCTGCTGAAAAACAGAGAAAGCTCATCTCAGGTACAAACTCAGAGTGAATTGGTCGGCTTGAAACAGAAGTCTGCTAATGGGTTGGATTCGTTCTTTGAAGGTTTATGTAAATTTACTTGCTTTAGTAAATTTGAGTTACGTGGAACTCTGAGGAATGGTGATCTACTGAATTCTCCCAATGTTATATGTTCCCTGAGCTTTGATCGTGATGAAGAATACATTGCAGTTGCTGGAGCATCAAAAACTATCAAAATATTTGAGTTTGCTGCCCTTCTAAATGACAGTATAAATATCCACTATCCTGTGATTGAGGTGGGAAATAAATCCAAGCTTAGCTGTGTCTCCTGGAACAGCTACATCAAGAACTATATGGCTTCAACTGATTACGATGGTGTCGTCCAGGTTGGTATCTCTTGATTACAGACATTTATGTTTAAACTTGCGGAGTTGCTGCATTTTCCAAGCTACTTGCGTAATTGGTAATTACTCCTTAGAAAGCTGTTTTTGGGAGAGTCTTTAAGGTTTTTCTATCTTTGTTGTTGGTTTGAACTTTGAAGCCCTATGTCATTTGTGGTTGATAATGTGCAAAGCTCGATAGTTATGTGTTTATAACATCAATTGTGATAGCCTTCAAACCACGCACGACACATGTTTACCACCCTATTGACCATGGTGCATTGGCGCGAGACTTTGATTCAGGAGGGCATAATTGCAGTCCAATTGCTCCCGCAAAAGTCCATGAGCTTGCACATAAGTATTACTTCATGCTTTAACCCATGGAGTTAACCCATATGGTTATTGTGAAATTTGTGATGACTTGAAGTGGTAATGCTTTGTATTTATTTATGGAGTCAACCCATATACACTGTTGCAATTCATGAAAATTGTCCTCTAAGTTATTATGTTATGTTGGAATGAAATACAGGTGTGGGATGCGAGTACTGGTGTTGGGATTTCTCAGCATATGGAACACCAGAAGAGGGCTTGGTCAGTTGACTTCTCTCGAATTGACCCTACCAAGTTTGCCACTGGAAGTGATGATTGTTCTGTGAAACTCTGGTGCACTAATGAAGTATTATAACTTTTCTCTCCCATTCTACATAACTATTTTGATTGTGATTGCGGTGGATGAAATTCTCCATTTGTCATTACGATAAATTATTGACAGTGAGAATTTGTGCAGAAAAGGTCAACTAGTACAATCTGGAGTCCGGCCAATGTCTGCTGCGTGCAGTATTCTCCTTACTCTTCTCATCTTTTGGCATTTGGGTCAGCTGATCACAAAATATATGGCTATGATCTTCGGTACACTAGAAACCCTTGGTGTACATTAGCTGGTCATGAGAAGACAGTTAGCTACGTCAAATTCGTAGATTCGGAAACGCTTGTTTCTGCCTCAACAGACAATACTTTAAAGCTTTGGGATCTCAGTAAAACAAGCATGTCTGGGATATCCGCAGATGCTTGCCGTCTAACCTTTACTGGTCACTCAAATAAGAAGGTTTCTTTCCGAATCACTTTCTGATCTTTTAGGATTGCCAAACCCACTTCTATAATCTCACTTTTGTAATTCTTTTGTGATCAGCATTTTGTCGGCTTGTCTGCTCAGGATGGATACATAGCATGCGGTTCGGAAAGCAATGAGGTATGAATGTGTGACACAGTGATAGTCTTAGAATCTGGTATTTTTTTTTTAGCTTAATCATACATCACGACTTCCTTCGTAAATTGTATTTCTGTACGAGTATTTATATAAGATGTTGCTGCTTGAGATTTAGTGGAGTACGTAAAAATTGTTTATCTGAAAATTTCAACAGAGATTATTATATGAAATAGTAGACTTCGAGGAAACAAATTTAACACCAAAATTGGGCAAAATGCATAAGAAATTTTTGTTCGACAATGTACCTTGGGCTTGACCGCATTTTAACACATGGATATGCCTCTGGTTTTAGTCTATGTTCAACACGCAGAGACAATCTTAGCGTATGGCAACGGATCTATGACGAGATTTTCTGTGCTTGCTTTGTAAACCAATCTCCAAAGAAGGGTAGTCCATAGGTGTTACTGTTGTGGAGATGATTGACTTAGCTCCCATTTTGCTGTACTCCCTTTGTCCCAGCCTATAGTATATGATAGCTTTTAGATCGATTTTCTTAGATCGATTTTGCTGTACTCACTTTGACACTCATTCTCCACCACACAAAATGGGGTGAAGGGGGGGTGAGGGGGGTTGTACTTCCCTTGGGAAATGTTTTTCTTTTTATATATTATAAAATAATAAAGAAGCTGACGATGTTAATTCTGTTATTGTTTTCAGGTTTTTACGTACTACAGATCTCTGCCAATGCCAATCACCTCTTACAAATTTAGTCCCGTTGGTCCTACTTCTCAGCATGATGCTGGAGATGACAGTGGACAGTTTGTCTCTAGTGTTTGTTGGAGAAGCAAGTCAAACATGGTTCTTGCAGCTAATTCAGGTGGAAGCATAAGGTTGTTGCAGATGGTTTAATGTAACGTGAAGGTCTAGCCCTGTGATCAATGATGTATCCCACTAAAAATCTATTGTCTCGAAGAGTATCTTTCCTGCTTGGCAGCCTGCAGTGGGCGCGGATACGTTGCTATCAAAGGAGACGTTCTTGAAGAGCAATTGAAGCAGGAAGGTTTTGGAGAAATATCGAAAACCAACTCAAAAGTCTACACTGTTAACATTGAAAAACGAACTCAGAAAACTACGAATGAGAATGATTTAAAAAGTGGGAAGATCAAGAATTTTGAGCTTGGATGCTGCAGCTGCTCAGCCGAATAAAGATCTGGGAGTGGGAATGTGAACTAGAATTGGCTATTTTAGCTGTTGACAGGACACAGGATGATGCAAGACACCTGATGACCTGAGTACGATTTGCTGCAAGGTGCCATAACTTTCTACTCTTGTCTCGGATACTTGCTTTGTTGTTGTCTGTGGTCAGTGTTACATGGGTTATGGTTCGGTATTCAAGGAACGGGTTCGAGTTTGTAAATGCTACTGGGTTCTAGTTAAAAGCACCATGTCGACCTACTTTACTTACAAACTCATTCCCAGGACACATGATTTGGTTTTGAGATTCAAACCCCAATTCATGCAACTACGGTGACAGTGTACGTATTGTTGCAACAACATAATTCCCAGTGCCTCCTCTCCCACCCTCCTCTGCCATTATCAGCGCTTTTAGCGAAGAATTCGCCATGACCGACTTGGGTGAACTTCACTATTTTCGTGAAGTTTCAGTCGCTTAAAATCTGGCAGAGCTCTTTCTGGCAGTAACTATATGGCAGAAATTCGAGAATGGCGAAGATGGGCTATTGAAATCCACTTCTGTTGACACTCGTACTAAACTACGTGGCAAATCTGGCGCCTCTTTTGATGATCTTTGCGAAATATCAATGGTACGTCGAGCCATGTTCTTCAAATCCCCAAGTCATCTTCGTCTGCACTTGTCGCGTTCTCCAATGCTGACTAGGCCGGTTGCCTCCACATCTGGGTTGTGTATATCTCATATCTGGGCTTTAGCAGAATACGTCTTTACATCCAAATGAAGAGGCTGTAGATCACATTGTTGCCAAAACATGCTGGCTTAATGCACTCCTTCACAAACTCAATCGTCCAGTGATGAGCGCCACTCTATTCTTTTTGCAATAATATGAGTGCGGTCCACTTGTCGATGCTTCATGTACATCAACATATCAAGTACATTGAAATAGACATCCGTTTTGTACAAGAAAACCAACTCGGCCAGGTCCATGTCTTGCTCGTCCTTTCGTTTCTTCAATATACTGATATTTTCTGGGAGAGCCCTCCCTTC
The DNA here is from genome assembly GCA_018983105.1 of Silene uniflora. Taxonomy (NCBI): domain Eukaryota; kingdom Viridiplantae; phylum Streptophyta; class Magnoliopsida; order Caryophyllales; family Caryophyllaceae; genus Silene; species Silene uniflora. The sequence continues at coordinate 9,072 of JAGPOY010001412.1, forward strand.
ACTATTCTTCCCAGAGTTCCTACCATTATTTGTATTAGTTCGTCTCCTGCCAAGACTGCAGGGGTGTGTTAAGACACAATATTTGTCTCTCTTTATATTGTGTATAGTTACTGTATTTATGATTATTGTAATCCCCTAGAATATTGTGTGATCATTGTACCCAGTATATATACATGATAATACAAGTCCCTTCCTTGAAGGTTTTATATTCTTGCATTATCAGGAAATTCTCTTATATTCTTCTAAAATGATATCAGATGGATGTTGTATAGATTATTACATTTATTAGTCAAGTTTACGGCGAATTAACAGAACTTAATAGCTGTGTTTACATTCAAGTACGACAGATTTTAGCTCTTATCTTAAACTTCAATTGTCGAGCGCCTGCTTTTAACGTCACAGGCCCTTGGGAATCTGCAATCGTACAAGCAGAGTAAGTGTACTGTTAGCAGAAACTTTCTAATATCGAAACTGTTATATTTTTTGTTACTCATAAGTATGATATGTTTAATGATATACCTCTTGCAGGAAGATTTGTCTTTACTAGCATTGAGAAGGTTGTCTCTTGCTGATCGAAGTATGCTTATGGCATCGGTTATTTTCATTCGATCATGTGGCAAATGGTGGGAGCAAGACACTCCTACACTAATAACAGAAACAATGCATTCCACTCTTCGTTGAAGCTCATCTTTGTTTGCACTTTTGTCATCGACTTCTTCAGTAAGATTGTCGTTTTCAAGTAATAGATCTACAATTTGCAAGACTTGGTCTTGGTCAGGTAACGCTGCTTTTGCGTACATATGAAGGCTGTAGTCTTCCTTGAACATGTTGTCTGTTGGACTCTTCCCTGTCATGAGCTCAAGTAGTAATATGCCATAGCTATAAACGTCGCCATCTTTAGACGCTTTGCTTCCGAGGCCATACTCTAACATGTGAACCCATTAACAATGGTTAGACACATAAATGCAGAAAAAAAAAACTGGCTTTATAGATGGACAAGTTATAGAATACTTTAAACTGTCCTGATTTTATGTGTTGCCCTTTATTTTCTCCGTCTTCTTTAGATTACTCATTCACTATGAATATATGATAAATAGGCAGGCTCACTAACAGTGCATATCTACTGTCATCTACTTTAGTAAGTTTAAATTACAGGAAGCATTTTAGCATCAGGTCCTGGGGATGACCGAGTTTTTTGCGTCCAAGTCTTTTGATAATAATGTTGTTACGTGTTGTTTGTCAGTCTAATTTTAAATTGGAGTCAAAATATTATTACCAGGAGCAGCATAGCCTATTGTGCCTCTGATTCCAGTTGTGCTACTTTGATTCAGACGTTGTGGTTGAGTAAGAAACTGTGCTAATCCAAAATCCCCGACATGAGCGACCATATCTTCATCGAGCAATATGTTGCTAGGTTTCAAGTCACAGTGCACAATTGGAATTTCACACTCATGGTGGAGATAGTAAAGTGCATGAGCCACATCTATTGCTACATCCACCCTTTGAGCAAGGCTCATCTTTCCATGCAACCATCCGTCTATACTTCCGTTAGGCATGAACTCATATACTAGAGCTTTAAAATCATTTCTCTGAAAATCAATACTGGAGCAAGCTGTTATGATGCCTACCAGATTCCGGTGACGGATATTCCTCAATGTTTTGCACTCTGACATGAAGCTCTTTGATGCACCATGGTGTTGCAGGTTGAGAACTTTCACAGCAACCGTCTTTCCATCCAAAATCCCCTTGAACACTGTTCCAAAAGACCCTCTCCCAAGTAAGTTCTCTGAAGAAAAACCAGCTGTTGCTTTGAGTAACATGTCGTAAGACACTTTCATAATTGCATTCCCCATCACTGAACCTGATAAAAGAGGTTTCTTCTTGTTTTTGAAACATGCCAGGTACAGCCCTGCTCCCATGGCCAGCACCCCAACAAGTGTACAGACTACGGGAATTATCAACTGAAGTACACGAGGCATTGTTCTTTTTTTCCTTTTTGTACTTCCATTCTGAATACACTTGGGTAAATGGAGTTGTTTAATCCCTCCGCAAAGCCTGCTATTGCCAGCAACAAAAATTGCACTTGCATTTGCAAATACCGAATTCGTTGGAACACTTCCCTCAAAATCGTTGTAAGATAAGTTTAGGTAATATAATGTGGGAAATCTAGAGAAGAAGGGTGGAATTCGGCCAGACAAATTGTTTTGAGAAAGGTCAATTTCTTGGAGGCTAGACAAAGAAGCGAAAGGTGAAGGAATATTTCCGTAGAAGGAATTTCCATCCATATACAAGTATTGAAGGTCAGAACAGTCACCTAAACCATCTGGAATGACGCCTGAAAACTTATTGTTAGACAGTATTAAGATGTCTAGGTTATTTTGTTTACTCATTTCCAAAGGTAGGGAGCCTTTCAAATGATTATCAGACAAATCCAGTTCAACCAATGAAGCAGATCCTTCAAATAGCTCATTGCCCAAGGTTCCACTGAGTTCGTTGTATGATAAGTACATGTACAACAAGCTTTTGCAGTTTCCGAGGCTTGGAGGTATGCTCCCTTCCAATATATTATTCTGTAGACGAAGACTACTCAAGAATGATAAATTTCCCAATGAGTTTGGAATTTTACCTGTCAGTCTGTTGGAAAACAAATGAAGTTTTTCTAGAAACTGAAGCTTCCCTATATCATGAGGAAGAGAGCCTGTTAATTGGCAGTTATCCATAGCTAAATTAACTAGGCTGGCGAGATTGGTAATGCCTGCAGGAATTGTTCCGCTTATCAGAGTATCTTCGGTAATGAGCCATTCCAAAGAGGTGGAGAGATTGGCTACAGATGTGGGTAACATTCCTGAAAAATTATTATCACTAAAATCTAGGATAGTTAATTGGCTACAGTTAACCAATGTATTTATGAAGTTGATATCACCCGCTAGATAATTCCCCTTAATAGTTAAATCAAAGAGACTATAAGAATACCGAAAATCATGAGGAAATCTTCCAGTAAAACTATTGCCCTCAAGTCCAAAAATCTGAAGTGCTGTGAGGTTTTGTATAGTGATTGGAATTGATCCTGAAAAGTTGTTATCTCCAAGTTCTAACCAATACAAATGAGGAACGGTGAAGCCCATATGCTCGGGGAGTTCTCCATGCATTTGGTTGTCAAGAAAATCAACAACTTGAAGGGATGAGAGATTGAAAAGGGATGTGGGAATTGTGCCAGAGAGTTTATTCCCTGAAAATCCAAGGAATGTTAGGTTTTGCATCCTATCAATGCTACTTGGGATTGTTCCGGAAAACGAGTTCCCTGCAGCAGACACTGCAACTAAGGAGGTAAGGTTTGATATGATGTCGAAAAGAGGGCCTGTAAAATGGTTCTTGTGCACAATAAGGTTTTCTAGCTCCGACAATGCACTTAATCCTGATGGGAGGTTTCCCCCGAGCTTGTTGTAGCCAAAGGAAATATATCTGAGCCTGCGACAACGAGATATATTGGCTGGAATTTCACCTACAAATGTGTTATTATTAAGCCGTAGCTCTTCTAGCCTTATGACACGACTGACTTGTTTGGGGATTTCGCCAGATAAACTATTATTAGAAAGCTTAATGATTTTCAGGAAGCTGAGGTTTCCTATGAAGGGAGATATGGTTCCTGCTAAACCTCTAGAATTCAAGTCTAATACAGTCACTCGATTATGTGTGCGCCCACAAATAATCCCCTCCCAACTACAATGCGGAATAGAGTCATTCCATGAACTTAAAACCCCATTTGGATGATCTATAAGCCGGTTTTTTATTGCCAGCAATGCGACTAGGTCAGTCTCATTGCCCAAGTACTTGATTCTACCCTGGGCTTCAGTTGCAGCAATATTTTGCACCAGAAAAACAAAGATGACAAGAAAAGATGGTTTCTTTCTCAGTAAAGAACCGAAATTTGAGAGATTATCTAAGGTTTGGTGGCGTATCTGTTTCATTCTTGTAACTTGTAAGCAGTTGTTACATCCGTCTTAAACAAGAATTTGTTGTTGCTGTTTTAAGTGTGAGTTGCTCTTGAACTCGATATCTCTTTTTTATAAGCATTTTAATTAATCTTAATTATATACTTATATCTCTTCTGTTCATTTCTAAGCCATTCATTCCAAAATGTCTTTGAATATTGACTTTAAAAAAAGTCAGCTCTCTTCACTTCAGTTAGTCAACGTTCTCTGACAGTAATTCATCAGCTACCAATATTGACATTCTGCTCCATAAAACGGCTAGTTGAGTTTGTCTCATTTGCGCGCGTACAAGATGTTGGGTTACTTGGTTGCCTTCTAAATTCACGCACTTATTTAAGATAAAAGTGACAGAAAAAACTATGTACTTTGAAGAAAATCTAGATTATTCATGTATCATGTATGCATTGTGATTTGTGATTATGATCGAATAGTATAAATTCAAATATAGCATGTTCAATGAGTATGATAATTTACTTTCAAGGCGTGAACAATTTCGACTTCTATATAAAGAATTGATCAATTGAAGGTAGAGGTTGATGAATATACACGGTTTTTGATTACTTTCGTGAGACAATACAATGGGAGTCATAAAGTTAAGGAATGAACATATAGAGATGATTGATAAATCCCGGATTACTTTCTTTCAGAGAACAACCTTCGTTGTTGGATGACATAACATTCTAATTATGGTTGGTCCTAACGGGTTTGACAACTTGGAGGAAAAATCCTATAAGGGATCAATTAAATCCGATAAGGGATCAATTAGTGAGCGCCACAATGGCTTTGTATGCGGTCGTTGGTAAATCTCTCGTAGTAGCTACTGATGTACTTGAAATCACCGAAGTTGCGGAGCTTCGTCGTATAGCTAGCTCTAGGGAGTCGTTTTTATCAACAGAAACCACTTGAAACCCGAACCCGAACGCGTCACTGACCTAACACAGCCAAAATCTAATATAGCCCGGCCCACTTTGACCTGACTCGTACCAACCCGAGTAACCCAATTGCCACCTCTAGTCAAGCCTCAGACGTTGAGCTTTTACGAGATTTTAACCCGGAGCCAATTTGGGGTAGGCACGCATCTACCCGTAAAAAAGGGGAAAAAACCCGAACGCTAAACGCAGCATATCAAATTCTCCCACAAACAAACCACACGTCTCACTCTCTCAGTCTTCTTCTCACCCACAACATAAGCGCGCTCATTTGAACCAAAAAGAACTATCTCAGTCTTCTACATCCTCGCCGGACTCCGACAACTCGCCGTATACAACTCTGCTATTGGGTGGCTGATTGGCTTCAGTTCTTCTCTCTCAAGTAAGGTTTTTTCTATTTTAAATAAAATCGATTATTGATTTAATTAAATTACTCGAATTATTTGACCCGACACAAGCTTGTGACGGATATTGCCCGTCACAAATGAGAATTTGTGTATTGTTAAATTGATAGTCTATTTGTGCAATTAGAGTGAGTAATTGCTGCTTATTTTACGTGTTTAATCATGTTCAGAGAAATTGAAATTCATCATCGTTTTCTTAGTCTGTTATTAGCTATATTACTTAGATCAAATTGCCCGTGTCGTCGTGCTCTGTTCTATAATGAAGCGGGTTTTAATGTCGCTTTTCGACAGGAGTGGTGTAACATAGGTTCTAGGTTAAAAAGAACATTTTGACGAGCTTTTGTATATGTTGCCTGTTATGCCCACCAATTGTTTGATGAAAATCCTCAATGACAGAAAAAAGCAAAGCTGATATTTTTCAAAATATCGGAGATACGAGATGGGGAAACGAGGAAAGAAGGGAGAAAATAATGGGGTAGGTGCATCATCTTCTACTCTGTCAATTAGAGAAGAAGCCAG
>JAGPOY010001413.1:0-17516 GCA_018983105.1 Silene uniflora
AGGATAGTTTCACGATAGGAATTATAATCAAATAATATAATTGTTGTTTCGGTTGAATGAGTGCACGCAGGAAACCCTACGCTTAGTTAATCCCCGACCTAGATCGAAAGATTGGTAGGGTAAGACTTGTTTGATTGTAATAAGTAATTTCTTATGAGGATGAAAGTTAAGTAAGAAAGACCTTAGGACGACTTAAGATCGAAAGATATAGTCGGGTTTAAGGACCGAAAGGTGATAACCTTGTCCTTCCTATCAACGAACTAACCGCACGAGTAACCCTAGTTGTAGACGACACGGTGGACCGAACCCCTTGCATGCTCCCCTCTTTCTCTGATTTAAACTTATTTTTCTCGCTTTTATTTCACTTTCCCTTACAATCTTATTCAGTTAATTAATTAAATCACAAAACCCCCAGATTTAGTTACCGACAGACAAAAACACATAGATAGAAAATAATCTCCCTGTGGAGATCGATCCTACTTACCACTAGCTTCTGTTAGTAGTTTTAGGTTTATTTTTGGTACAGTAACGACACGTATCAAATTTTGGCGACGTTGCCGGGGAGGCAATTTTATTTATTTGTGTTTAAGTTTTTTCTGTCTTGTCTTAAGGAATTCTAAATTCCTTAAGACCGTTCTTACTAATTTCCTTTCTAGTTGTGTATGCACAGGTCTAGTAGGGGAGATTTGGTTGACATCGATCCAGAACCCGAGAGATCTTTCTTACGCAGAAAAAGGGAATTAGCGAAGAAGCGTCAGGAGGAAGGCTTGAGTACTTCTGACAGCGAGAGTGCTAGTTTTAACGAAGAAGTTCCTGATACCGTTGAAGTTCCTGTTCCAGTCAAGATGCCAAACATCGCGAGTCATTCAGATGCTACGGCGGAATTTATTCCGAAAGGGTTCAATTTGTCCACGGGTGTGGATGGAAGCACGTTCGATATCCGACCATCCTACATTAGTATGGTCGAGAAGAATCAATACCGTGGCGTTCCGGGTGAAGATCCATGAAAGCATATGAAGAGGTTCGCTGATTATTGTTCCTCAATTCCTGCCACGAAGGGAGTCACCCCGGATCGAATTAAGGAAGTCCTGTTTCCTTTTTCTTTGACTGACAATGCTCGGGAATGGTTGGGAGACTTGGATAGGGCTGCAGCGGGGATTACGGATTGGACTACGGTAGCTTTGGAGTTTTATAAGAAGTTCTTTCCCCCACAAAGAACTAACGCTTTGAGAGCCAAGATTACGAACTTCAAGCAAGGCGGTTAAGAGAGTTTGTTCGAAGCTTGGAGCCGGTTTAAGAGCTATGTGAGAGCAGTGCCTCATCACAACTTTCAACCGTGGTTTATTTGCAACCAGTTTTACAACGGGTTGTTCGATGACCACCGTGCTATATTGGATTCCGCTGCCAAAGGTCGTTTCCAGCGTGAGGTCGATGACGACAAGGGCTGGAAGTTAATTGAAGAGATGGCTACTCACACGGCTGAGTATCGCAATCCGAGAAGTGGTACACGCACCGTAGCCAATATTGAAGTTGAAGGGCTCGATGAAAAGTTCGAGAAGCTGCTAGCTCGAATGGACAGAATGGAGGGTAATTCCTCTGGGAGCCAGCACACGGTTCACTTACTGCAAAGAGAAGAAGCCGTCGTTTGTGAACGATGTGGTGAGCCAGGCCATGCTGCTATAGACTGCTTTGCCGAGAACAAGCAAGTTTACTCGTTTCAACAATACCGTCAAGGAGGAGGCTACCAACAAGGGTATGTACACCCTAATTTGAGATGGTCGAGTCAGAACGTTCTCAATTCGACTCCCACTCCGCCTCAGCAACAAGCTTATGTGCCACCGCATAAGCAGAATTACCAGAAGCCGCCCCAGTTTGCTGCACCACAGCCAGATAATTCTTCATCTGGAGAAGTTTCAGGGATAGGAGAGCTTAAGTCGATGATTCAGGCTCTAGCTACTCAGATGAACAAGGCATATCAAGCTAAAAGTGCTACGATCAAAATGCTTGAGTCCCAGATTGCTCAACTTGCTGCTAATTAATCCGCGAGGCAACCCGGACAGCTGCCTTCCCAATCTGAACCAAGAAAGGAGACGTTGCATATGATCACACTGAGAAGTGGGACGTCCTATTCTGGAGGGAGCAATGCTGATTATGGTGCTTCTGGCACGAATACCAAGACTACTGCTGCTGCTGCTGCTGCTGCTGCTGATAATCTGCTCGATCGAGAGGAAGTTATAGATCGATCGAGGGATTCTGAAGAGGAAGAGACCGATTGAGGACATGCTATCACTCGATCGAGAGTTGCTGCTGAAGATATAGTTCGACCGAGAGAGGATGCTGGTGAAGGCTCTCGTTCGAGCGACACTATTGTTCGATCGAATGCTGTTGATCGATCGAAGGACTCTGACAAGGAAAGTGGTCGATCGAGACCTATGAACTAGAGAATGCTGAATAATGCCTTGATACGTGATACGCATAAGGGAGTATCTGTTGAGCATGTTCCATTTCCAGGACGCTTAAAGAAAGCCAAGACAACGGAACCTAAATTTGCACGGTTTGGGCAAATTGTGCAGAACTTAAATGTTTCTATCCCGTTCATGGATCTTGTGAGAAAGGTACCTTCCTATCTTAAATTTATGAAGGAAATTTTAATGCGTAGGCGTAATATTTATGTGGTTGAGACTGTTGCTTTGACTGAGGAGTGTTATGAATATCTCCGTAACCACATCCCACTTAAGCTAGCTGACCCTGGAAGTTTTTCTATACCATGCCATATAGGTCTTCAATTTATTGATAATGCATTATGTGACCTAGGAGCCAGTGTCAGTGTCATGCCTTTGTCCTTAGCGAAGAAGTTTGGATTTACTGACTACCAATATACCGACATGTCAGTCCAAATGGCTGATCGTACCCTAACACGACCTTTAGGAGTTATAGAGGATGTTCCTGTGCAAATAGGACGGTTCTTTATTCCTGTAGACTTCGTTATGTTAGATATACCCGAAGACTCACACAATCCCATTATTTTGGGACGACCATTCTTGCATACATCGCAAGCAATTATAGATGTCGGGTTACGTACTTTAACGTTTCATGTTGGTGGAGAGGAGCTAGTATTTGCCAAATCTGCTACTCATAAAGGGTCTATGCATATTTTTGAATGTAATGCTATACAGACACCTTCTATGAGTGAGTCAATTGCCATCCCTACTATTGATTTAACTGTTGCTACACTAACACCTCCGCCTCGGAAGGAGAGCGAAAGGGAGGATTGTGCTATTATTGTTCACTGCGCAGGGCCTGGTTGGGGAGCATTATCAATTGCTGATGATGATGACGCAAATGCTGAGACCAGGGAGACTAGAAAAGATAAGACAACAAGGTTTGATTCAAGGGGCTTGGAGCTAGAGGATGATATGCCTTATGCATGGCGTGAAAAGCTGGATATTACAGCTGCGAAAGCAAATTCTGCAAGTCAGAGGCCTAGTCTTGGTCTACCAAACTCGTTTGACTATTAGCCGGGTTTGCAACCCCGTGCACTTTGTAATAGACTAAATATATTTTTAGACTTCGTGTGCCTTTTTATTTCGTTTTTAGACTATTGACTATAGACTTATGTTTTTTTTAGCGTAGCCGTTATTTTGAACAACTATAGACGCTATTTTTGGGTTGTTTTTATTGTTGATTTTGTAGGAACACCTCGATCGAATGGACACATTCTCGATCGAGGAATATGGTGAAGAGAAGACGTCGGTCGAGAGATTCAGTTCTTGATCGAGTATGAAGAAGTTTGAGGGACAGCCACCCCTCGATCGAGAGGTAATATTTGCTCGATCGAGTGGATCTTTGCCACGTGTCCTGGATCGAGAAGAATCTCTTCTCGTCGAGCGGATTTCCGCGGTTATAAAAGGGAGATTTTCTTTCCCTCGGTCTTATCATTCCCCCTTTCTTTTATCTTCTTCCTCCTTCCATCCCTGTTCCCCAAAATCCCTGACAAAACTTTTTGTCTACCCAATAATAACTCTTTGTTTACTTACCCATTTATGCATACTGTCAAAATCAATCAATCCCTCTAGATTTTCGTGCTTTATCTTATTATTTTTACACTCCTTTTGATCGAAAATCGGGTTTTTAAATCCGATCATCTCGGATTTTTTTTTTGTATTCATCGTTTGATTGATTTTGTTTTTGTTGTGGGTCGTCTACTCAGGTATTTTCCTGCATACTTTTAAATGCTTTGGTTTGACTCCCCCGTCCCTTCGTACGATGATTTAGGATAGAGGTCTCTGTTTCGCCTTTAGAACCTGTTTAATCTAGTTTCTATTTTTGCATGTCGATTTCAGGTATGGCTCCGTTCTCCTATGGTGCGGCCGATGCCGCTATTTTCGAGGACGTTGTGCGATTTGGTTTGGGGAGGAGGTTCTTGCTAGTGGTTGTGCTCTGTATAATGCCGCTTTGGCTGCAAAAGACATCGCTTACGGCGATGAGATCTGGGATAGCTGTTGCTAGTCCTGCTGCGCATGAGACTGAAGGTGACAAGAAGAGATTACGTCGCTCTTCTTCGTCACAATCGCCGATTTGGGGTCCCAATGCAGGCCATTGCTAATGTGATTCGCGCTTCCCGATATTTTGAGCTCTGGTTTGGGGAAGCCGCACCTCTTGTGAGTACCCTTTATCTTTTGTTTTGCATCTTTTTCTTAATTGTATTTTTAGGAACATGTACTAGGGTTGTGACCTCCGTCCCCTGTTTTGCTGCTGTTGGTTGTTCGGCCAATAAGGACATTGTCCAATTTGGTTTGGGGAGGGTATCATGCATCCTTTTGCGTCTGCATTCGTTTTTGCATCCACGTTTATTTTATGTATTGCATTTTATTAAAAATCATAAAAAAATTAAAATTTTTATCACGTTTATTTTTGCATTTAATCGAGTCGGAAAGGAGTTTTCAATGATGACAATGCGTTATTTAGTCATAATATGCCATTCCTTGCCTTCTCAAATTTTGTCGTGAAATATTTTATTGGACAATTAGACTTAACTCTTAATTTTTGGCAAACTACTTAAACTTTCTGAGATATTAGAGCCTTAAAACTGGTGACATTCATGACCGGTTAATTTTAGGATTGTGAGTAGTTACTCCCTTCATTTCATGTTTTGCACGTGTATGAGTCTTGATTGCTTATTGCCTGCATGCATCTGTTTGAAGTCGATGTTACATGTATTAACGAACTTTTGCAATTCCCCTTTACTCATTTTACCCCATTAACTCCACATTAAAGCCAAATCTGCCTGTTGACCTCAACTACATCCCATACTTAGCCTACCATTGTGCCAAGTTAGGTAGTGTTTGAGGAAAATATCATCTTATATCATATTTGGTTCGTCTTGAAAATCGTGGAGTGAGTATTAATGAGAAAAGTGCTCGGTCGAGAGCTTCATTGCTCGATCGAGTGGAATATGTTATTCGAAGAAGTCGATCGAGAAGCTTCAAATGCTCGATCGAGTCGTGTGCTAAAAGACCCCTTGTCGAGAACCTTTCTCTCGATAGAAGGGAATACCAGTTGGAAAAGTGCTCGATCGAGAACCTTTATAAACTCGATCGAGAGGTTCTGTTTACAGCCAAAAAGAAAAAAAAATGAAAAAGAAAGGAAAAAAAAAAGAAAAAAAGAAATAATAATATGGCTGAGTCGAAAAGAATACACCTCAAGTGCTTATTATAAATTTTTGAGGAGTTGTTTATTTTGGGATAATGTGTTGTATGGCTATTATTTCTAAGGCATTGTGTTCACTCTAGAATCGGAAGAACGGGATACGTTTTCTCATGGTTTGTTAGGTACTAGCTTGGCTTATACCCCCACATTTCCATAATATGTTTTGCCCCTTCTTACCCACTTAGCCTCACATATCCAAAATCTTGCAAAGTTCGGCATGTAATTGAAATTGATACGGTATGCGTGTTTACGGTGTTCGAATCTTTACTCATGCTAGTCAAGCATGCATGATTTGCTGGTCGTAGTCTAGGTGAGAGACTATAAACTTCTTCTTTCTCTTCTTTACATATAATCTTACCATTTGCTTTGCTGAGAGAAGAGAGATCCGGGAGAGTCCGAAATAAAAGAGTCTTGCAAGGTCGAACGTCCAATGTTATTTCATGATATGTATAAATTCGCAATGCATTAAACGGTTTGGCAATGATTAGTAATAGCTCTGAGTTTATTCCTTTCCATTAAGTCCTTAGTTGCATAGTTTGCTTGAGGCCAAGCAAATGTTTGGTTTGGGGAAGTTTGATACGTGCATTTTATACAGACTTTTACAGTCCCTTTTGGCACGTATTTTTGTATTTGTAAGTGGTTTTGTATCGCTTTATGCCCCGAATAGACTACTTTGCGTTTGTATTGCTATCTTGCAGGTATAAGCAGGAATGTAGCCAAAACCGAGTTTTTCTGGCCTGAAAGATGCATTTTAAGAGATGGACGCACAAAAGAGGATTACTTGAGAATGGAACCTGACATCAACCAAGTATAGACCCAAGTCGACGAGGACCAAGTAGACTGGACGAACAGAAAGCCTCGGTCGAGCTATCCTGTGCTCGACCGAGAGGACTTGAGGAGTAGAAGATCTCGATCGGACTGTCCTGTGTTCGATCGAGGAAGCTGTAAGGAGAAGATCTCGATCGATAGGTCTCACTCTTCGGTCGAGAACGCTGCTAAGGATTATGCCTCGATCGAGAACTCCAAGTGCTCGATCGAGAGGTTGCTAGAGAATTAGCTACGTTAGGAAAGCACCTAGGGTTTTTATTTCGTGTGTGCGTGTTTTACTATAAAAACACAAGAGGTCTTACGACCTATGTACCTCGGAATTTTTTCGATCTCTTTTTATTATCAATCTCTCTTTCATATCTTTGATATCTCTCTTCCGTATTTCTTTGGATCCGAATCTCTTTTCCTTAGGTATTAATTCTTCTTCTTAAATCGTTTATAATGTTTACTATTACATTAATTATTGTTGTTGTTAGTTATAATATGCATAGCTAATACCTTCGTATGCAAGGATAAGGGAAGCCGTGTCAATGCATGTTAGATGTTACGAGTAGGATAGTTTCACGATAGGAATTATAATCAAATAATATAATTGTTGTTTCGGTTGAATGAGTGCACGCAGGAAACCCTACGCTTAGTTAATCCCCGACCTAGATCGAAAGATTGTTAGGGTAAGACTTGTTTGATTGTAATAAGTAATTTCTTATGAGGATGAAAGTTAAGTAAGAAAGACCTTAGGACGACTTAAGATCGAAAGATATAGTCGGGTTTAAGGACCGAAAGGTGATAACCCTGTCCTTCCTATCAACGAACTAACCGCACCAGTAACCCTAGTTGTAGACGACACGGTGGACCGAACCCCTTGCATGCTCCCCTCTTTCTCTGATTTAAACTTATTTTTCTCGCTTTTATTTCACTTTCCCTTACAATCTTATTCAGTTAATTAATTAAATCACAAAACCCCCAGATTTAGTTACCGACAGACAAAAACACATAGAAAGAAAATAGCCTCCCTGTGGAGATCGATCCTACTTACCACTAGCTTCTGTTAGTAGTTTTAGGTTTATTTTTGGTACAGTAACGACACGTATCAAAGGTACAGAACCACATTATAAACATCCAACATGCCTTTTAAAACATCACATAGCGCATTCTTGTGTACATATAACGAAAATCAAGTCCTTTCTATCATGCTTATTTCATGCGATGGTTCATATAAAACAGTAACATCAATACTTTCAATTATAACATGCCAACCACATAATTTCATGCATCGTCCCTATGCTTTCGCATACTGCCTTTCAATTATCTCATATCATGCATCTCATATCAGCCGTACACAACATCAACTTCATAAGATAACATGGACCACACATATGACACTGACCCCCGGTGAACGGTTCTAAGTTGTAAAGGCAAGGTGCGGCTTTAGGACGTCTTCCAAGCCCTTGCGGTAGCTCCATACAACTCTTCCCCGGGTTCATTTTAATTAGACACCCTATGTTCATTTTATTCATTGGTTAGGTTCCAAAATCATATGCTCTGATACCACTTTGTAACACCCCCATATACCAAGGCCCCTTACCAGGAACTGCCCTAGCATATAAGGATGCTACCATCTCGGTTGCCCGAGGTAATGAACATCATAAAGAAAACAATCCGGGACAATTTATTATAAATGTAAATCATGTTAAAGGTTTACATCAAACTGTCTCAACTGAAAAACCAAACAACTGTCTAAACAACTGAAAGCTAAAGCTAAAACTGGTGGAAGCTATACTGAAGCACTAGACTCGGCTGTGTCCCCTCCATGCGACTCCATCAAGAAAGATACCTGCTTCAATCCGCTCACCACCCCCGATGGATCACAGCATGTCAAAAGACAACATAAACGGGGTCAGCAACCGGTACCAAACATAATCAATGCGACGTAAATATAATATTAACAACGGAAGTCAATCATAAATTCGTAATCCCTTTCAGCCAGGTCCCATCGCAACAGGTACCCAAAGTCAGCCAGTGACACAGCCTCGCCACCCCAGCCACTCATCGCAACAAGTGATAACCCTAGGTTCATTAATGTGCACATCCTCATGGTGATGGGAGTCACCTGGAGCGATCGAAGGGCGTGGACCATTTCCCATATGGTCTCACTCAGCCGGAACAATCATTCAGCCGTAACCATCGTACAATACAATTAATACCTTTAATCATTCTATTTCATCAATCATGCAATAATCTCAGCAGTTAATCCATATAATACTGTCACAACTGAATTAATGAGTAGGAAATCCTACCTGATAGCAATTCCGCAGCAATAATCACACAACACAGCTATAAGGGCTCCTCTACGAATTCGCGACCTAGGATAATCAATTAATCAATCAACTTGCCCTAATAGCGATTCTCATGTAATACTATAGATTTAATCATAATCTAAGCATAAGAAATCTAGATCTAGCAAAACTTACGAATTAACGACGACGGCAGGCGAAGATCTGGATCTCTCTTGACTTCGAAGTGATTAGGAATGGTTTTAGGGTTTTGTGATAGTAAAAAGTGTAAAAGCTGTAACTGAACGAATTACTCTTCCTTTTATATTAATTACCCATTCCTAATTACTTTTAAGTCGGTTGGCCAGCTCGTCAGGTATACTCGGCCGAGTGCTTCTGTACTCGGTCGAGTACTCACTCGGCAGACCACTGCTTCAAAACCCATATTGTCTACTCGGCCGAGTAGACACTATTCAGCCGAGTAGACCCTTAAGTGATACGGGGTATTACAGTCGTAGCCAGGAGCTACTAGTCGTCACTCGTCACCCTCCACCTAATATGAGTTAGCCTTCTCCCTCTCACGAGCGCCAGGCAGCAAGGTTGGCTCGGAAACGCTCCTCAACCTCAGCAGGGTCCTCCTTCTCCTCTGTAGCAAGGCACCCGCCCTTAGGGTAGCGAAAGTAGGACGAGTGTGGCTACCCAGCTGGCGACAATCGTCCGCGTTGGGCTTAGTAGTCGTAAATGGGAAACGCGGCTAAAGCCTGGTTCTACTCCATCCTAGCTCTACGCCTGCACATATAATTAAGTAAAGCATCACGGACCCCCTGGTCAATGACCGTGGGGTCCTCGAAGGGAGGAGATAAAATAAAGTGAGCCGGATAGACTGGCCGAGGTCGTGTCTCATATGAAGGAGAAGTTCGTGGGGAAGAGTGTCGAGCTCCAGAAGTCTGTCCCGCCTCCCGAGCAGCGTGGGAGGCCTGCCCCTACCTCGATCTAGAAGTAGAACCGCGTCCCCTAGAATATTTTATAAGATACGAGGGTGTAGGCGGACGGATTGCTCTGCCCTCGACACGAGAAAGAGGCACTAACGGGGTTAGGGTAGTACAAGCTAGAGTCACAAAAGGGTACACGGAGATCTTCCATGTACGATCAGGTAAGAGCCAATAGACGGACTCAATGTATGGAATGTCCATAAAGCTACAGCTATCAGAGCCATGGGTAAGCTCATATCCTATATGGACTATACCTCGGGGGAAATTAGGAATGAGCTGGCGGACAATACAGGTCACTAACCTGCCAGCTACTAAGGTAGTGAAAGACCCAGACCCAAGGGTGTGAAAGTGATGAGCAGTCAAACAAGCGATGTTCAAAACATACGGGGTACCACTATCAATGTTCAACTACCTCGCCAAAATAGACAACTCAATGTTATTAACATTATTGGACTCCTTTCGGCCAAAAATAGTGTTGGCGATAAAGGAGGAGCCAATATCGAATGGGGGGGAGGTGGACGAATGCCACGCGTCTACTTTCGCCTGTACAATCGGAAATAGCGGACCACATAGCACGAACCAACCGTCTAGGAGGTGTATGGCTCCCTTCACTCGTCAATCCTAAATGGGCACCAAAGGTAGCTAAAGTTCAAGCATATCGTTGGTTGAAAAGACGAAAACGAATACAAATGGCCCCAGGGTCTGCCTCATAGGCAGCAGCGCAACATTAAAGACGAAGGCACTGAAAAATTCTAAAGTTTGAACCATGTAAGTATATTCATACATCCTCACCAAACCTGGCATCCCGTTGCGTTGAAGAAGGTCGACTAGGGCGAGACTAGGGCAATGTAAGAAACGAGTCGAAAGAATATTCGCACCTAATAAATCCTCAAAACGAGTCCGCTGAGCAAGAGCGAAAAATCTTACCTCTGGATAGTCAGGTAAACTATCCATATTCTCTTGTATATCCTAGATGGATGACGGGTTTTCAGGAACCAAACCGCTGCCGCTGCTACAAGTTGTTCTTGCCGCTGCTACGACTCGTGGCGCCTGCAGCTCGGCATCGCGACGGTTGCCTGGTGACTCTTCTCCGCTTCCTTTCTTCCATATTCAATCTGTCACACAACCACATAAACAATTCCCAATTTAAAATTAGATTTCCCCCCAAATTGCTTTGAAACCCTAACCCTAATTTCAACCGAACACAGCGAAATTGAAATAAACAAGGAGAAAGGAGGGTTATCAAACCATCAAATCACAAACAAAGCAAAAGGGAAACGAAAATCCCTAAATCAATTGAATCAAACCCTAATTTTGCAATTAGCGGACCGAAATTTCGAAATAAAAAGGGGGATTTTGGGAAGAAAGAAATGGGACTTACCTTTACTTGAGATGGATGAGCAATGATAGGATGTCGCACACCTATGCAAAAATACCCTAATGGTACAACAAATGAATGTAGTATATAGGGGTCGAATTCCACAGAGAGCTAGGTAGTTGATATGTAATTGGTATGGATAGAATTTTATCTCGGTAGGTTTATCGATTTAGTTGATTTGAGTGCAAGTATATAGAAACAACAATAAAAGAAAGCATCTAGGAATTTCGGTTCAACATGTAAAGATGTAATTGCGTGAGACAAACATTAGATGTTATAGTATTGTTAATTGCTTAGGTCAATGACACCCGCCTCTCGACATTAGTATCATCAACCATAGAACGGTCCATTGATTTCTCGATTTAATCCATTCTACCTACGCATGCAAATGTCCTTCTCAAGTCCCTTTTCTCTCGACTAATGGAACAAGTTAATACATAGCAAGCATACATAGGAAACAACATTGCATGATAGGCTATCGCACACCTAACAAAAATACCTTAGGCGAATTGCTATGGCGATTTTATATCTAGGTCGAGTAACGAGTTGGTTTGTTGATTGGTTTGTATGATCTAAGATATAACAATATAATTAAAGAAGTTTAAGGGAATTGTTCCAGACATGCATTTTATATATAAGAAACATGCCAATATCAAAAATTCTCTACGACCATGAATAGTGCCAAAAATCAAGTGTTACCTTTGGTTTGGATGGGAGGGAGTATGTATCTCAAGTTCATCCAATTTCGAGCTCCCAACAAAAACGTTAGCTACTAGCTTGACAAGGGTAGGCAAGTTTTACGTAGCTTTAAAGGATATTAAGATCATGAAGGGGGCTTTAGAAAAGGCTAAGTTTTCAATGTGAAAATTGACTTCAAAATGCAATGCAAAATGAAAGTAATGCTTGAAAGAGATGAATAGGGAACCATACTTGTGCGTTTTGATGTAACACACACCATAAGGAGACCTACCACTCACCTAAGAGAGACCGGATATGGGTGCATCGGTCTTAAGGAGGCTCTACCTTCATTTTTGTAGCTTGCCAAAAGTCAAGATCAAGCTTACTTGGTCCATGATTCATCATCCACCTACTATGTCAAGACATCCCCATGTGTGCTAAATCCCGTCAATAATAATCGAGTCAAAGTTATTAAGCACAACATGGGACAAACAATAGGACATTAGTAGGACAAACAAAGAACTAAGCAAGAAAAACACCCAAATTTGCTTAAAAAACTCAAAATTCTCTCATAATTTCTATATGCAACTAACTACATGCAAATGCATTTGCTCCCCCAAGCTAAACATCACATTGTTCTCAATGTGTCAACATGAAAAGCAATATCGAAACCAAAACAATGGCTCAAAACACAAGGACAAGAGGCGACGTCTAATGGGTTGCGGGAAATCTATCCCAAAGTGCAAAGAAAGAGCATACCAACCAAGCTAGCCTCCACCAAGCTAGCATAAGCAAGAGGAGGTTACCTTTCAAGACCAAAGAAAAGACCAAGTGCGTAGAAATAGGCGGTCCCGATCGGGTTCATGCCGTCCCGATCGGGTTTGACCAAGTCTAGGGTCTTTGACTTTTGTTCCGTGTTTGCAATTAAACTCCCAATTATGAAAGTTACATCTCCGAACGGTAACAGTGACTTGGGACGACCTTTCAGTAGCACAAATGGTCCATCTTGTTTCCCAATGCCTACAAACACAATTTAAATTGTTAGCTTGGTTAATAATTAAACTAATATGACTAATAAAACATTAAAATGCAAAAATTGAAAAACAAAAATAAATAAAGCTCAGGTTGCCTCCCGAGAAGCGCTGGTTTAACGTCCCGCATGACGAAAAGGATACGATGGAGGTTTACTTCACTTGAGGGGTCATGAACACCTATTCCACTATGCCCACCACGGCTTGCTCATGATAGACCTCCAATGGTAACTCCTCTTAACTCAACACACCTTCCAAGGTGTCGCCTCCAATTCCGTCATCATTGGCAAATGGTAATATTGTATATTGATAGTGTAAATCTTATTATTAACCTATTTTGAGTTAGGTTAATTAGGAATGCATGTATGTATTATAAATACATTGTATTACGTTTGATAGCCGTAATAATAACATGTCAAATTTTCTCCAACTCTCATGTATTCAATTCATAAGAATTTATCATCATAAATTGAAGTATTAACTCATTTTACCATATTCTTGTGAATCTTTTTTTAATTAGTTTATTAATGTGTTTTGAAAACCGGTTAGTTTTTAAAATATAACTAAAAATAAATAATGAATGAAATAAAAACGCAAACATAATGAAATTAGTTATGGTAAGCATATAAATTCTAATGCTTCGACTTTTTGTATGTGCATGGATCAAAATTGATACTGCAGCTATATTAGTAATAATCGTGGTCAATTTTATGATGAGTCACTTCCTCCTAACCTCTTCTATTGTGGTATTTCTCTCTCTTTTTTATTACTCCTGTAATTTAGTGAATTTATGTGGAAAACCAGATCTGACCGAGTGCAACTAATGCGATAGCGGTGGGGTTCCATAGACAAATGACCCAGTAAAAAAAAGTTTCATTATTCATTGCCACAATATATTGTCAGTATATTTATGTTAAGTATATATATTGACAAAATTTAGTAAAATTTGTCACATTTTATTAGTAATTTACCACAACTATTGTTATGTTGATTAACGTTTTGTTACAACTATTGTTATTAGTGTTCTTGTTGGTTTTCTTTCTTCTTTTCATAATTATACTCCCTTCGTCCCACACATTAGGTAAACATAATGAAATGTCCAAAGTCTATATTATTTTCTTTGTTTTTTCATTAAAAACATTTGAGCTATTAATTAATTTAACCTAATTAAAAAATTAAAGTTTTTCAAAGTTGAAATCTCTAGATCAGATCCATACAAATAAAAGGAATGACTATGAGCGCTACGTGCGTCACGTAAAATAAGTGGTTGGTTTATCAAATGTTAAATAAAAAGTAACTTAATCAGTACATTAATTATGTTTTTTGACTCGAAAGGTTTTTGTATATGATTGTTTGTCTTGTGTTTTCTAAAAGAGTCGATAGCGAGAATGAACTGATTTATGATAAGACGCACTAATGATTATGAGGCGAAAAAGCGAAAGGGATCCTTGTATTTTAAAATTCCACGCATGCCGTTAGTAATCACGATCCTCATTACATCCTATTGAGGATTTCTCATGGCATCACTTACTAACTGGTTAGTAATATTACGAAAATATTGTCTATTAAGTACCTTTTTTAGACATAAGTGTAATTTTTTATATTGTTTGGATATTGCAGACTACCAACACCCATCGTCGTGGTGATTAGCTAGGTTGTATTTGCTGTTGTTCACAGTAGTTTCAGACGGTTTCAAGATTTCCAAAATATTGCGAACGATTGGCCATTACTACAAATGTAAATGATATAATTCGAAAATGAACATTACTATACGCATTTACATTAGACTCGTGGAGTACTATTTTGACACCTGACAGTCCCAATAATGTTGTATAGCAAGAGTACTGTCATGGTCAAATAAAGTAAAAAAAAAAAAGTCAAGAACATGATAGCAAAGTTAAGTTTGAAATGGCTTGGGGTACATTAGACCAAGTGTATTAGACTAAGTGTACATTAGACCAAGTGGATTTCAACTGGATGATCTGCTAGAGAAGGGGTACATTAGACCAAGTGTATTGCCTTGGGGTGCGTCAGTGCTGTTCGTGAAGAAGAAAGACGACTCTATGAGGCTGTGTATCGACTACAGAGAGCTGAACCATGTGACGGTAAAGAACAAGTATCCTTTACCTAGAATCGACGACTTATTCGATCAATTGAGCGGAGCTGGAGTTTTCTGTAAGATCGACTTGAGGTCGGGCTATCACCAACTAAGGATTCGAGAGGAGGACATACCAAAGACGGCTTTCAGGTCGAGGTATGGTCACTATGAATATGTAGTGATGCCTTTTGGACTGACTAACGCACCAGCGGTGTTTATGGACCTGATAAACTGCATATTTAGTCAATATTTGGACCAGTTTGTGGTTGTTTTCATCGACGACATTTTGGTCTATTCAAAGACTAAAGAGGAGCATGAGGAACATTTGAGAGTGGTGTTGCAAACATTACTTGACCATCATTTGTTTGCAAAGATCTCAAAATGTGAGTTTTGGCTTGAGAAGGTGTCCTTTTTGGGACATATTATCTCAAAGGAGGGTGTCTCAGTTGATCCAGCGAAGATTGAAGCAGTTTCCAAGTGGATAGCACCAAAGAATGTAGCTGAAATTTGAAGTTTCTTAGGGTTGGCCGGATACTATAGACGGTTTGTGAAGGATTTCTAAACTATCGCGAAACCGATGACGGCATTGATGAGGAAAGAGGGTCAATTTCACTGGGATGAGAGTTATGAGTCAGCGTTCCAAACATTAAAGGAGCGTTTGACAACTGCATCAAAGAACGGCTTGGAGTGTGTGCTAATGCAGAATGGAAAGGTGATCGCATATGCCTCGAGACAACTTAAATCGTATGTGGAGAATTATCCAACACATGACCTGGAGTTAGGTGCAGTGGTCTATGCTTTAAAGATTTGGAGACATTACCTATATGGTGCAACTTTTAAGGTATTTTCGGATCATAAGGGTCTCAAGTACATCCACACTCAAAAGGAGTTGAACATGTGACAACGGCGGTGGATGAAGTTAATCGGAGACTATGATATGAAGATAGACTATCTGGAGGGAAAATCTAACATGACTGCAGATGCATTGAGCCGAAAGAGTATACACTCCTTGTGTACATATTTGTCTTTAATGCAATTAAAGGATGAAGTGAACAAGATGAGGATTTACATGATTCGCAATGGTGATGAAGTTAGCAGTTTGACCTTAGAACCTGAGTTCTATACAGAGATGAAGCAAAAGCAACTTCTTGATCCTAAGATTCAAGAATGGAGAGGAAATGTTGGTGAGGCAAATATGACGAGGTTTTCTATCCACTCGGATGAGAGTGTGAGATTCGATGGTAGATGGTGTGTTCCAGCTGACGAAGACATGAGAGAGATGATTATGAAGGAGGCTCATTGTACACCGTATTCTATCCATCCGGGAGGTGATAAGCTCTATAAGGATTTAAAGAAGACTTTCTGGTGGCCAGGAATGAAAAAAGATGTCGCGGAATTCGTTGCACGATGTTTGACTTGTCAAAGGATCAAAGGTGAACAACGACGGCCGAAAGGTAAGATCCAATCACTTGATGTACCGGAATGGAAGCGGGAGTCAATCTCCATGGATTTTATTATGGGATTACCGCGTACAGTACAAGGTAAGAATATGATTTGGGTGATCGTGGATCGCTTGACCAAATCAACTCATTTCATTCCAATGAAGGATACTTAGAGTAAACTTCAGTTGGCGAATGGCTATCGCAAGAATGTAGTGAGACTACATGGAGTGCCCAAGGATATGTTTCGGACCTTGATGCTCAATTCATTTCACGATTTTGGCAAGAGCTACAAGAACTAATGAGGACTACTTTGAAGACGAGTACCGCATTTCACCCAGCAACAGATGACAAACGGAGAGAACTATCAAGACCTTGGACGACATGCTAAGAGCTTGTGTCATGGAATTCGGAGGTAGCTGGGAGGATCGCTTGGATTTGATTGAATTCTCGTACAATAACAGCTATCATACCAGTATTGGCATGGCACCTTTCGAAGCATTATATGGTAGGAAGTACCGGAGTCCGATTTGTTGGGATGATAGTGTTGAAGCCTAGTTTTGGGACCGGAGATGGTTGAGAATGTGAAGATGATTCGACAGAAGATGAAAGCAGATTAAGATAGACAGAAGAGTTATGCAGATTTACATCGTCGAATTTGCAGTTGGAGACAATGTTTTACTAAAAGTGTCTCCAATGAAGGAAGTAATGAGGTTCGGAAGGAAAGGAAAGTTGAGTCAAAAGTATATTGGACATTATGACATTCTTGATCGCGTGGGTGAGGTAGCTTATCGGTTAGCTATACCTGCTGCACTTAATCAGGTGCATAATGTATTTCATGTTTCGCAACTCAAGAGATATATTCCAGATGTAACACATGTTTTGGAGATGAAGCATGTAGAATTGGATGAAGCTCGTACATATGTGGAAACACCAAAGGAGATTATAGACCGTAAGATAAGAAAGACAAGAAATGGCGAAACAACGTTGGTCAAAGTGTTGTGGTCAAATCATAAAGTGGAGGAAGCCACATGGGAGGCAGAAGATACTATGCGCGAGAAGTATCCACATCTCTTTGATCAGGTATGTT
>JAGPOY010001414.1:0-17507 GCA_018983105.1 Silene uniflora
AGTGACTGAGCATCGTGATCTACTTTTGGTAGAGAATGATGAGCCAAGGTCATATAAAGAAGCAATGATGGGCTCTGACTCCGAAAAATGGCTTGAGGCCATGAAATCCGAAATGGAATCCATGTATCACAACCAAGTTTGGACTTTGGTTGATCCACCTGATGGTGTTAAAACCATTGAGTGTAAATGGGTCTTCAAGAAGAAGATTGACATGGATGGAAATGTGGATATATATAAGGCACGACTGGTAGCTAAAGGTTTCAAGCAAATTCATGGTGTTGACTATGATGAAACATATTATCCAGTAGCGATGCTTAAGTCCATTCGGATTCTCCTAGCAGTTGCTGCATTTCATGATTATGAAATTTAGCAAATGGATGTAAAAACAGCTTTCCTTAATGGAAATCTGCAAGAGGATGTGTACATGACACAACCTGAAGGTTTCACAACACATGCTGGGAAGATTTGCAAGCTTCAAAGGTCCACTTATGGATTGAAGCAAGCATCTCGGAGTTGGAATCTTCGTTTTAATCAGGCAATCAAAGAGTTTGGTTTCCTTAGAAACGAAGAAGAACCATGTGTGTACAAGAAGAATAGTGGGAGTGCAGTTGCATTTCTGGTTCTCTATGTCGATGATATTCTCCTGATAGGAAATGACTCTCCAATGCTGCAATCTGTTAAAGACTGGCTTGGGAGTTGTTTTTCTATGAAAGATATGGGTGATGCAGCTTACATCTTGGGTATTAGGATCTATAGAGATAGACCTAACAGGCTAATTGGTCTGAGTCAAAGCACTTATGTAGATAAGGTGATTCGACGATTCATTATGATTGATTCCAAGAAAGGTTTCTTACCTATGTCTCATGGCATTTCTCTTAGCAAGACTCAGTGTCCTAAGACACCTGATGAGCAAGAGCGCATGAGTAAGATTCCCTATGCTTCTGCCATAGGTTCTATCATGTATGCCATGTTATGCACTCGTCCTGATGTAGCTTGTCCAGTGAGTATGACGAGTAGATACCAATCTAATCCCGGTGAAGGTCACTGGACAACTGCCAAAAATATCCTAAAGTATCTGAAGAGAACTAAGGATATGTTCTTGGTATTTGGTGGAGATGAAGAGCTCGTTGTAAGTGGTTACATTGATGCTATTTTTCAGACTGATAGAGATGATTCTCGATCTCAATCTGGATATTTATTCTTGCTAAATGGTGGAGCTATTAGCTGGAAGAGTTCCAAACAAGATACTGTGGCTGATTCTACAACAGAGGCTGAGTATATTGCTGCTTCAGAAGCAACAAAGGAAGCCGTTTGGATTCGAAAATTTGTTTCCGAACTTGGAGTGATTCCTGGCATTTCTAGCCCCATAGTTGTTTATTGTGATAATAATGGTGCTATTGCGCAAGCTAAGGAACCAAGGTCACATCAAAAATCCAAACACATAGAGAGAAGATATCACCTTATCAGAGAGATCATTGATAGAGGTGATGTTAAGATATGCAGAGTACCTACTGATGCAAATGTTGCAGATCCCTTAATAAAGCCTCTCCCGCAGTCTAAGCATGAGAGTCATAGAGCTGCCATTGGTCTAAGATGCATTAGCGAGTGGTCTTAGTCCTATTATGAGATCTTTGTTTTAGTGGGAGTTTATTGGACATGTTTAATTAGTTATATGTAACATTTACTTCTTTTATTCAATAAAGTTATAATTTGATTTATTCATTTTAATTTTAATTGAATGTTCGTTCCGCAATAGTTTACATTGATGAAATAGATCACTAAGTACGTGACTTAGTTTTGGAACTCTATTTGGATGATGTATTCAATTATAGTCTCTAATCAGGGCATTAATTTGGAACACTTGAATGCCTATAAAAATGATTAGTATATGAGCTGGTTGATGACTAAGTTCCTTAAGTCATGATATTGGGATATCAAACAAGGCATATGGATACATGTTAGAGAACATGTATTAGACAGACCCGTTAAGAACTTTACTAAGGATTCGCTTCGTGTCAGTAAAGTTTCTTATCACTAGTTAGTAGTGAATATACAGTCTTTAGACCTGAGTTTTCACTATTCTGTACATGCTAAGTAATTTGTTTTGACATTGTCAAACGTCAGCCGTGACTGGTGACTATAACGACAATGCTTGGACTTATTATGGATCATGTGATAGGATGTGGTTAGACAATATGGGATTTGTTCCTTCCTTACTGAAGGGAGTTTATTGTTTCTGGCCTCTCGAAGAGGGTGAATTGTAAAATGCGTGGCCGCGCTCAGACGAGGTGATTGTCAGTCGTCTGCTTTAACAATTCAACTCAGAGATTCGAGAAAAATGATTTGGACATATAAGGTTGACACTTTTCCTACCTTCGTCTTGATTGGAACAGTAGAAACAAAGAGACATGTTTAATTGGACACAGTACAAGTGGGAGACTGTTGGATTTATGTCCAGGGTCCAATTAAGGTAACCCGGTTTATATTCTATGTAACCGTAACGTTTTGCTAGAAGCCGCTTACGGACCGAGTCTTAAATGAGTTTAAGGACTCGTGTAGTATTAAACGGGCCCATTGGTTCACAAACAAGATGAATACGGTGTTTCCTATTTTCAGTCGGACTAAAATATGGAAATAGGGTACTAATTAGATTAGACCCAGCTGCGATTAAGGTAAGGGTTTAATTAGGAAAACTGAGTTGTTACTCCCCTATATATACCGATATATGGGAGTCAGTTTTACCATCCTATTCTCTGTGAGTTATACAATAAACTCTACCTTCGTACTAGCATACAAATCGCATCTCCTATTCATTCGTGTGGATACTGGTGGAGGCACTACAATTGGGGTGCTCTTATTATTTGTAGCAGTTGGGTTATTCGGATCTGGTTCTTATTTTTATATTGGTGGATATTATTGCTCACGGATTAATTCCGCTGCGAGGTAATTCGATTACTCTTTTATTTATGTTTAATTCTGATTTCTAACATGCATATGGTCCTGGAGATTTGTCTATTAAAATCGTTTTAAGTATGGACAAATCCCTTCAAATGGAGTGGTTGTAGTTGAAATGGGGTGAGTGAGAGATTGTGAATAAAATGGAGTAAGGGTTGTAAATGAAAGAGAGAATGGAAGCTGGTATAAGAGGTAAAGAGAAGAAGGGGTAAATTGAGTAAGGGTATAATGGGGATAAAATCCTGAGTTTGGAGGGAGATTTAAAAAGTGGCCGGAATATTCCATTTTTTTTTTGCCGGAATTCACTTAAGGTACCAAAATCTGAACGGAGTGCACTTTAAGGTATTAAGTTTAAAAAAAAAATCATTAGGTGTTAATTTTTAAAAAACTGTAACATTAAAGAGGGTTTCATCAATTCAACCTTTGTTTTTATTTATCTAACGTTTTAATTTCGTTAATGCGGATGACGAATAGCAGAAATAACATTATGACTACCTCGAATTGTACTAGAAACCGAAGAGTCACGTTATCTAAACGACGTAACCCCTTACCTCTACCATCATGTCGGAGTCTGTCAAAGGGCACCCATATTAGCCCTACTCCTGGCCCCGTTACGAACGTGGCTGATTTCCCGAGTGCGTGCATTTTATAGGGAACCAGTACCCGGTGCCCATCTGATAATGAGGAGGAGGAGGAGAATTTGGATGACGTGGTTCATGAGGAGGAGGGGGAAGAAGACTCGGTTTTTGGACGACGAGGCCACCGAACTACCACCTAAAAAGGTTGTACGGGATGGTAAAGGTCGATATCAATCGTATGTTGATGGATCATCTAGTAGCATGAGGAGGAAGAAGACGGATATTTTGGCGTCTTACAATCCGATTGAGGGTGGATCGAGTCATATTAGCATCCTACGTAGCTTTGGTGGCCTCGTAATTTATACTAGTTGCACCGAGCCGAAAAACGTGAGATCGTGGCTCAACTGATAGGAGAGGCCGGGTTATTTAGAGGTGATGAATGAGATAAAACTGCGTGATGGTATTTCTCAGAGGGTTAGTTAGAGTGGGCTTGGTCATTTGAGGCGTTGTATGACGACCGGTTTGGATGAGAACCTCATTAGGGCTTTTGTAGAGAGGTGGCAACCCGACACCAACACTTTTCATATGCCCTTTGGTGAGATTACTATCTTGTTGTACGACGTTGAGCGCATTCTTGGGATACGGGAGGATGGCATGAGGGTGTTTGTGGAGCCCACATGTAGACGTACACTCGGTCGAGTGTACGAAGGCACTTTGTCGCGAGTGCACCAGCCACTCGGCCGAGTGGCACCTAAACAGAACATGGTTTAAACCCAGAAGACACTCGCTCACTCTGTAATACTCCACTGAACCGAATGAGTTATTCGGGTGGGTACTCCCTTGAAGAGGTCCATTGTTAGGCTTAAAATCTGACTAGTGCTTAAAGGCATTGAAAGTACTACTATATCAACAAAGTGCGCTTTCTTTTATGGTTATCCATGCGATAGAACTCCACAGTTAAGCGTGCTTGGCTGGGAGTAATCTTAGGATGGGTGAACTCCTGGGAAGGTTCCCGGGATGCGTACGAGTGAGGACAAAATGCACTATAAAGGACTCGTGTTGATCTCTGGGCCATGTACACAGCCTGGTGAGCTATCATAAGTAACCGCTCCCGACCCAGTTTGGGCCGGGGTGTTACAAGTGGTATCAGAGCAACCCTGCGACCGTGTGTGATGGGAGGCAGTGGTTATACACTCCCGGAGGCAGTTGTTATACGCTCCATTGTGATCACCCACCTAGCGGGAGAGGATTCTGGGTTAGCGATTATGCTCCAAGGCGCAACGAGGACGTTGCGTTCTTCAAGTGAGGGTGTGTAATACTCCACTGAACCGAATGAGTTATTCGGGTGGGTACTCCCTTGAAGAGGTCCATTGTTAGGCTTAAAATCTGACTAGTGCTTAAAGGGATTGAAAGTACTACTCATATCAACAAAGTGCGCTTTCTTTTATGGTTATCCATGCGAAAGAACTCCACAGTTAAGCGTGCTTGGCTGGGAGTAGTCTTAGGATGGTTGACCTCCTGGGAAGGTTCCTGGGATGCGTACGAGTGAGGACAAAATGCGCTATAAAGGACCCGTGTTGATCTGTGGGCCATGTACACAGCCTGGTGAGCTATCATAAGTAACCGCTCCCGACCCAGTTTGGGCCGGGGTGTTACACACTCTACTTGGTCGAGTACAGTTGTAACACCCCCTTCTTACCCAGCTTAGTTAATCGGGAGATGTCACCATCTCGGTTTCCCGATCGAGGCAGTGAAATCGGAATTACAATTAAGAAACAATTATATAAATAACGTGTTTAATGAATTACATAACCGTAAAAGAATAAATAAAGAGTACAAGTGGTAACTACTACAACTTTTCTAACGACATTATCTCGTCTAGCAAGAGACTATGCTACTCGACTCCAAGTCCTAAGCTCGTCCCGTCACCTGCATGACACAACACCAACATGTACACAAACTGCTCCCCATATGATCAGAAATATCATATGGATCAACACAGGCCACCATGGAAATAGGTGACAATTAACACACAACCGATCAGTTTCAATAATATAAACATTAAGACAGTACACGATATGTGGATATGCAACATGTTAACGAATGCACAAGATATGACATATAATCACCACACCGGTACCGGGACACGCTTAGATGTACCCACAACCCGGTGAAGGCACCACAGCACCGCCACCAACACAGCCGGACCGGAGTCCATAATAAGGTACTCGGGACACGCCTGTGGTACCGGGCCCGGAAGCCAACCGGATCCCCTGTCAGGCATCGTGACACCACATGAGCCTCTTCTTCCGCAAGTCATTAACGTTCACGTCCTTCTTGAATTGGGAAGCTCCAAGAAATGACCCAAGCATAACACGGTCTCCCAGCCGCCTTACGTCTCCTCAACAACCATATATCGCCACCAACCTTAAACATATGCGACAACCACAATATGCAATATGCAATGTCTCATGCCTTCTACATGATTCATCATGAGACACATTCCCAAATATGCTATGAACATCAATTCCTCAATTATCCCGACTCATGGAGTCGTCATAACTCAATATCATGTTATAATACATTTTCAACACTACATGAGATTCACAACCATCCTCCAATACCACCATATGATGCAATACGACTCATGCTATGAAAACAATGACATAAGACACACTAGCAAGTATTCACATTATCAAAACCGAGTAGGATAATCCTACCTTTTAGCAATCTCCATGAGCTGCTCGAATCCGACACGATTCCATCTCAAAAGACCGTCTCATCCTACATAAACCATATCATAACTATCACAATATACCCTACACTATTATAAAATACCCATTAATTACCCATATTATACCTACGAATTACTAAATAATTACCCATAACAAAACCCCCAAAAGTTAGGGTTCATAAGGAAATTGAAAGAGTGGATCTCAACTTACAAGGTGAAAGGAAAGAAGGATAAGGTGAGCAATGTTCTGATCCAAGCTTGAATCCCATGAAAAAGTGCTTATGAGGGTTTTACAGAGAGAGGAGAATGAGAGATGATTTGGAGTGATAAGGAAGAAGAATGAAATGATTTAGCGTTAGGTAAATAAGATCCCATCATAGGTTTTATCGTGCGCTGATGAGCTACACTCGGTCGAGTGCCACCTACAAGGTCGAGTACTCGTCGTATTCAGCCGAGTGTCAGCCACTCGATCCACTGACACTCTAGTCGGTCCACTGCAGCCTTACTAGGTTTAGTCTAGGTTACACTTGGTCTAGTGTACGCCGTACGGTCATCCCTTACTCCTGAGAAATCTCTTGCCAAGTATGAGGGTCCTCTCACGCATCTCGAGGTTCCTTTACGGGTCCCAAAATATCCGGATATTACAATAGTGACACTCGGTCGAGTACTCTACTGTACTTGGCCGAGTGCACGACTATACACTACTGGGTATTACACATTCGTTGATTGGTCCATCCACTTTGCTATCAGTTGATGGTGGATATGGAGATGGATAAACAATATCGTCTATAATTGTGCTAATAAAAACCCTCTCAACCTAATAACCTTCCTTCTTCGTCAATTTGACTTCGAAATCACAAATTCTCATTTGTGACGGACGCCAGGGGCGGCCCAAAGCCGGTTTAGGCTGAGCGTCGGAACTGGGCGTCAAGTTTATTTGGGCCTAAAAAATGATGGTATATGGATATAACAACAAGACAAGGTATAACTTAATCAACAAACAAATATAGTTCTAGTGGTAACAACTTCACTTAATAGGTCAAGTGGCCCGAGTTCGACTCCCAGGCCACTTCAAACAATTTATTTGACTTTGCTTTTATTTAAATGTTCTCCACATATTTTGAGGGTCTCCATTTTGTTGTCGCTCGGGGCCTCCGAATTATCTGAGACGCCCCTAACGGACGCTATCCATCACAAGTTAGAGACGGAGCGGATAGTAACATTTTCTAACAATAAGGGTCGAATACACTTTGAGCAAGTGTGTATCGTTTATTGTTTGTGTGATCATAGGGAGCACAATAGAGTAATATTATATTATATATAGGGAATAAGTAGCTCTTACACAAGAAACCTCACCACATTACAAACTTTCATTCTTTTTGACGTGAGCCATCATCTCCCTCCCTACACCCATGCTCCAAAATTCAAATCTTTACTTTCTAAATCTTTATATTTTTCGTAAAATCTTTATTTAAAATTGAATCATCAACAACACCAACAAATATAGGGACAATTCTCAACTGATTGGTCACATTTTCCACACTAACACATATGTCACCTTATTAAGAAATTTATGTTAACATCTTAAGATTTCATAAGGTATTAAGCCAATACAATTAAGAATAGGTACATTTTTAAGTAAGGTGGTCCCACTTGAAAATTAGCACATGTCGCTACAATTTTAGTGAAAAGATGTAACAATAATATTTAGAATATTACCAGATTAGTCACTATATGTAACCAATATACTATATGTTTATTTAAAATTGAAATAATCTTAATCTGGTAACATGTAAGAATATAAATGGTGACATAAGAGTATGTGTATAATATGTTACCATGTTGCTCAGAATATGTAACCATTTTACAATATGTTTGACTTGATTTAAAATGATCTTGAAATAATGACATATATGAATGTAAATGGTGAAATGAGAGTTTGTTTATAAAATGTTACCATATTAATCAAAATATTTAACCATTATACAAAATGTTTACAATATGTAACTATATTAGCCAATGTATGTAACCATTGTTAAGTTATCATGTTAGTCAAAATATGTAACCATTTACAATATATTTGATTTGATTTGAAAAGATATTGAAATAATGAGAGATTTTTGGATTTTTGTAGGGAGATGAGAACATAAATTTTGTTCTAATGGATGATGCATCTTGTATAAGCCTAATTCAAGATAAACAACTTGTTAGCAACGGTTTACGACTCATCGTCAAGAGGCGTAATGATCTCATCAACAAGGCCAAATGGAATATAAGGCTTGAACACACGTATCAGAAAGCTAACCGAGTTAGCGACTGGTTAGCCAATTGTGATGTCGAATCCTCTACCAACATCAACATTCTTGATCATCCTTTTCTAGAATTAAGGTAAATTTGTGTTATAATTTCAGGTAAGTGTTAATGACTTCTAGAATCAAGGTAGAATTTATAGTGTTCAAGTGTAAAAGGAGAGAGCGGTGAGTCAGTGAAGGTAGAACAATAAATTTGGGGTTTTAGGATTTTTTATTTGGGTGTTTTAGTGGGTAATTAAATCAGCAAGGATAGTTTAGTTATTTTAGTTAAGTTTAAGTCTGGATGTCGTAAGTAGATCGGGCTTAATAGATTTCATGTGCGTAATCAATATTTGGGGTAAAATCTTGGATTAAGTTGAATTTAAGGTGGTTGTTTATAGAAAATGCGGATAATTCACGTGGTACCATTGAGATTTACCACTTTGCACATGGTACCCAAATTTTTAACTTTGTGAATGTGGTACCCTCAAGGTTTATATTTGTGCACAGCATAACCATTTTTTAACCTTGAGTGTGACGGCATTAATTTGTTTCTTATAAAAAGGATGGATTAAAGATAACACCCAGTTATAGTCAACTTTTCCAACTCAAATATTTAATTAACTAAAAGCAAAAACACAGTGCACTACTCTAATCAAAAAGACAATTTACACTCTCACTTTCCCAAAATCCTTTGTATACCCTGATTTTCCCAAACCTTACTTCATGACCTTTGTTCATCTTCTCCACCCCACTAAAATCTCTCCTTTTTCTTAGCTATTTTACTTTATTGATTGTCGTTCTCTTCAAACAAGATTCAAAAAATTCTTTCCCCAATCTAACGAGGTAAGACCAATATTTAATTTGCCTTTATTTGTAATCTTATAGTAGTAGTCGTCATCAAATTGCTCGAAATTAAGAAATTAGGCTCTTTATTATACTTAGTTATATAATATGTGAGTGCTTTTAATGGGCATGTTAAAAGTAATGTTAATAATTGAACTCTAAAATTTTGATTATAATATGTTATCTGTGTTTAAGTTATTCACAATTATGTGAGTTTTGAGTTTTCGGTAATGTTTTGAAATGATATAGGATAGGATGGCAGCAGCCGTATGGTTGGATTTTCATTATAAAGGCAAAGACTTTGATTATCCGATTTATGATGTTTATTTGGTTCAAATTCTCGACCTTATTGATGAACTAAGGAATGTTGCCATGAGACAAGGATTGTTGATACCGGATAGTTACGATTTATACTACAAAACTAAGGAAGGAAATAAGATGTATATTAGGAGTGATGTGGATAACCGGGGGAATTGACGAGGAATTGAACAACTAAGGGGAGGTCCTAAAAGAAAAAGCAGTTCACTTCTACAAGAAAGGCTGAGATTGAACAATTTACACAAGTGCTTCGGTTGCTTAGGGATTTTTGTGAATTTAGAAGGGGCGGCTACTATTGAAGTGTGGATGGAAGATACGATTAACCCGATAAAAGAATTTGAGATAGTTGCTGAATTGAGAAGAGTACGAGAGGAAAATAAATTAAGGAAGTTGATGGAAGAAGATAAACTAAGCAGATTGGAAAGGGAAGCTGGAAATGTACAACCTCTAGTCATTGAAATTCCTTTCGGAGACTTGGTTAATAACGAGTTGACATATGTTAGAGTGTATGAATCTCAAGAGGTACAAGCAGAAGAATCAAGCACTCCCCAAACTCACACACAATCAAATCCTTCCCACCAACATACATAAGGAATCCCTCCACCAACACAGACTCAAGCTCCACCAACTCAAACTCAATTTTCTCAAAACTGTCCCACTGCTGACTGGTTCACCTCTCCTCCATTAATTGAGTTTAGTGGATCAAATCTCCGTAAAAATAAACCACCATTGCCTAAAAAAATACCTAAAACCACTGCTAAGAGAAAGGGTATTTATGTTGCACGACCTAAAACAAGAAAATGGCTCATTGAAACTGAAATTAGTGGAACTAGATCAAAGAGGCAGAGCATAAAGTATGAATGGGTTGATGATTATTTTGAGGCAAATAACTCGGGAAGTGATGAAAGCATGGATGTAGATTATTCCTACAATGAGGAGTCCGAGCAATCTGAAAGTGGAGAATCAGATGATCACATGTCTGAAGACGAGAGTGAGATGGATAAAGAGCTTGTGACTTTCACTAAAGTGCACCTGTTTGATGAAGCAATTACTAAATTTGAGGAAGACAATGAACAATATTTGGATAAAGCGTAAAATAATGGGATGATATACTTACCCAAGAGTGGGGATCAATTACATTACAACCATGGTTGATGTTCATTTCCAAGCTTGAATTCCAGTCAGTGTTGGCCAACTATTGTATACAAGAGGGGTTCAGTTTGGTTGTTTTGAAGTCTGATCATATGAGGTTCACTGCCGAATGTAGTGGTGATAGATGTACTTGGAAGATCCATGTGTCAAATTTACCAGATAAAATGACATGGGCTATTAAGGCGATTTCAGGATTTCATAAGGAATGTTATCGATTGAAAACAAACCCTATGGCGACCTCACAATGGATGTGTAAACAGTTGGAAATTGAACTCAGAGCACAACCAAATATGCCTGTGAAGTCTATGTCTGATATATTAATGGATAATTATGGTATTCAAGTTTGTCGAAGAGGGCTTGTGAACAAATTTATGGAGGGCATGTGAAGAGTTATAATATGCTTGCTGCTTATTGTGATATGATTAAGAAAACTAATCCCGGATCATGGGCACTTATCATATGGCATTCACCAACAAATGATAATGCAATACATTTTAAGGGTCTGTTTGTCAGTTTTAATGCACGGATTAAAGGTTTTTTGAAAGGTTGCAGACCCATCATCGGTGTAGATGGATGTTACCTCAAGGGAGGGGGGGTATACGGGAATGTTGTTGTCCGCTATGAGTTTAGATGGCAACAATAATTTGTATTGAATAACTTATGCTATCGTAGGGAAAGAGAAGACTGTAACACGGGCCTACTTTTCAGAAATTTGAAACTTATTTTTGAACTACATGGATTAAAAACTGGGATTGGACTTTTATTAGTGATAGGCTGAAAGGGGTCGAGAAAGCTTTGGAGCAAGAGTTCCCAAGGGCCAATAGAATAATTTGTGCACAACATTTGTACTCGAATTTCAAGGATAAACAACTATGTCATGACTGGTTTTGGACTGCAGCGAATGCCAAGTCCCAATATGTCTACAACAAGGCACTGGGAAAGATGGCACAATTGTCCACTGCATCTGTTCAATATCTAGAGAATGTGCAGCAAGAATGGTCTATCCACACAGTAATACCCCAATTTCTGTTAAGGGTCGACTCGGCCGAATAGTGTCTACTCAACCGAGTAGACGTTGTGACCTGTTAGGCAGTAGTTCTACCGAGTATGTACTCGACCGAGTACAGAACAGCTCGGCCGAGTAGCGAGTACTCGGCCGAGTAAGTCTGACGGGTTAGGCGATCCGGTTTGGATTAATTAGGAATGGTTTATAATTATAAAAGGACAAGATACTTCATCAGAAACAGTTTTACGTACATTACTTTCACAAACCCTAAACCATTACTAATTACTCCCCAGTCAAAGAGAGAACCCGGATCTTCGCCTTTCGTCATCGTTATTTCGTAAGTATTACTAAGATCTACATCTCATATTATTTATTTATGATTGATTCGGTAGATTGTATGAGAGCATGATTAGGGCACTACTTGATGATATGTATTGTAATTGTTAGGCGGTGATTTCGTAGAGGAACCTTTCTAGCTGCTTGATTGTGCTTTGCTTGCGGATTTGCTATCAGGTAGAGTTTCCCTACTTAGTATTTCACATTTTAAGGCGATGTCGTATTAATTAACTGTTAAGGCTGATTATATGTTTATGAGTATGATGAGATTACTGGTATTGATTGTACTGTATGAATGTTACGGCTGAAAGACGGTTCCGGCTGAGTGAGTCCATACTTGGGAGATGGTCCACGCCCTTTGATCGCTCCTTGTGACTCCCATCACAAGGAGGATGTGCACATTAATGAACATAGGGTTTCACTTGTTGCGATGAGTGGCTGCGGTGACGAGGCTGTGTCACTGGCTGATGGATACCTGTTGCGATGGGTATCTGGCTGAAAGGATTGTATATGAATGATTGACTTCCGCTGTTGTTGATATTTACGTTGCAACTATATTTATGACTGGTTGTGGTTGCTGACCCCGTTTGTTGTTGTCTTTGACCTGCTGTGATCCATCGGGGGTGATGAGCAGCTTTTAGCAGGTTGTCATGTTGATGGATTCGGATGGAGGGGACACAGCCGAGTCTAGTTCTGCAGTTATAGCTTCCGCCTAGTTTACAGTTTCAGTTTATCAGACAGTTGTATATTTTGTTTTTCAGTTTGGTTTTGAGACAGTTATGATGTATCGTTTAACGTTGGTTTGCTTTTAATAAATTGTCCTCTTTTGTTGGTTTATGATGTTCACTACCTCGGGCAACCGAGATGGTAGCATCCTTATATGCTAGGGTCGTCCTTGGTAAGGGGCCTTGGAATATGGGAGTGTTACACACACATTTGATCCTGGGGTGGCATGTATGTACACAATACTTCAAACTTTGTTGAGTCTTTCAACGCCTTAATCAATAATCTAAGAGAACTACCCATGATGTCTTTACTTGAAGGGATTAGGACCTATTTTATGGAAAATTTTGCAGAACGAATGGAGTTAGGTGAGAGTCTCGAGTTGAATGATCCAACACCATATGAAAAAGATGTACTTGAAGCTAATTGTTCAGATTCAAGGTTTTGTAGGGTCATCAAAGTAGGGGGTGCGGAATTTGAAGTGGAGGAAGGCTCTACTGCCTTTCCGGTGGACATCCTGAAAGGTGTTTGTCTCTGTGGAGAATGACAACTTTCTGGAATACCATGCAAGCATGCAGACAGTATGGTTGACTCGGCCGAGTAGAGCTATGACCCGACCGAGTAGGACTTAGTGTGTTTTTATGGAAAGCTTCTGGAGTAAGGTGACTCGGCAGACTAAAGATCTTACTCGACCGAGTTAGCTGTACTCGATCGAGTTATTCCCCAACTCGGCCAAGTAACTCTTTGGGCGGACATGTTTAATTTCGAGTCGTAGGCTTTTGCTTACGTTTACTTGTTTAATTCCTATCAGCTCAAAATGCCGCCAAAGAGATCGAATGCTCACCTATTAGCCGCTGACATGAGGCTAGATGAGATATCTAGGTTGACCGGAGGAGATGAGTGCACCCAAGATGAGTACCGTGATCTCTCGCTTCTACCCTACAGTCTTTGAGGGTACAGGTGAGACCAAACTGCTCGACAACTAGCACGATGAGATGGAGAACTTGATGGAAGTTGTCCAATGTCCGGAAGAGCTACAAGTAGACCAAGCTGCGTTCTACTTGAGAGATGCTACTGGCGTGTGGTGGAAAAATGTCAGGGATTCTGCTAGGGAGTACTACCGAAACCCGGGCAAGGGGTTCATTCCGTGGAAAGCTTTCAAGTCTGAGATGAGGAAACAGTTCATACTAGAGAATGTTCGCAACAAGCTGAGGGAGAGTTCGATTCCTTCGTTATGATGGAGGGGATGACGGTGGCTAACTACTATCACAAGTTCTATGCTTTGTCCCGCTATGCTGCAGATACGGAGTTGAGTAATTTGAGCTTGGCCATCTGATTCGAGAAGGGGTTGCACTTCAAAATCCTGGAGAAGTTGTCGGCTGGAACACTATCAGATCTGACTGAGGTGTACGAGCGAGCTGGGCATGTTGAGCGAATCATTGACATGTCTAAAGAGGCTAGGGAGCGTGCTGCTTAGAAAACAAAGGCTAAGAGTGAAGGTACTGGCCAGGTTAATTCCAAGAGGGGTGGCTATATCCAATCTCGAGGATATACTGGAAGGTCTAGCTACGGAGGAGGATCCAGAGGTGGAGATAGAGGTGGTCATACTTCTAGTGAGTCATCTCCTTTGACTTGCTATAACTGTGGCAAGATTGGGCACCGACATTTCGAGTGTCGAGGTCCAGGCGGAGGAGCTTATCAGCCACGTTCTTATCATGGAGGCTTTACGCAGGCACCTACACAGAGCATGGCTAGTAATAAGCCAGCTGGGTCCTGGTATAACTAGAATGGGCAGAACAGTAATGGTGGAGGGTCCTATCAGCGCCCGACTACCGCCGGGAATCAGACAACGGCAGCTAAGCCGACTACATCACCAGCTACAGTGCAAGGAGGGGGTCCAGCTAAGAGTAGTGGCAAACGATTCATGATGGAGAAACAGGTGGCTGAGGACGACGCGCAAGTCGTCACTGGTACATTTTCTATTCACAACACCCCGTCTTTTGTTTTGTTTTGTTTGATTCGGGGGCAACCCATTATTTTGTATCTAAGAGTCATGCCGAAAGTATGGGACTGGGAGAGTATGAGCTGGTAACTGATAATGTTTGTATACCTTCGAGGGAGTCAGTGTCATGTGATAAGAGGTATAGAGATGTATCGATGTATATTTGGGAGATGAACTTTCCAGTTGACCTGTTAGAGTTTTCATTAGATGGATTCGAAGTTATTGTCGGGATGGATTGGCTGGGTATAAACAAAGCTAGAATAGAGTATCATCAGAAGAAGGTTACATTAAAAGGTCCCAAAGGGAAGAGTGTGTCTTACCGTGGGTTTGTGGTCAAACTCAAGTTCAAGTTGATTGCAGCTGACCCTGAAGTCTTATTTAAGGATGGGATGTCCAATGATCATTTGCCACATTTGGGATAACCGATCGGAGACACCGATAGCAACGGAAATACCAGTTGTGGAAGAGTTCGCGGATGTCTTTCCTGAGGAGATACCAGAGTTACCACCAAAGAGAAATATCAACTTTAGCATCGACCTAAAGCCGGGAACTGGACCAATTTCTAAGGCTCCATACCGTATGGCGCCGAGAGAACTGGAAGAGTTAAAGAAGCAGCTAGAAGATCTGTTGAAGAAGGGGTACATAAGACCAAGTGTATCGCCTTGGGGAGCACCGATCTTATTTGTCAAGCAGAAGGATGGTAGCATGAGATTATGCATCGATTACCGGGAGCTGAACCATGTAACTGTGAAGAATAAGTATCCGTTGCCAAGAATAGATGACTTGTTTGATCAGCTAAGTGGAGCTGGAGTGTTCTCAAAGATTGACTTGAGGTCGGGTTACCATCAGCTGAGGATTAGTGATGAAGATGTGCCTAAGACAACTTTCAGATCGAGATACCGACACTACGAGTATGTGGTGATGCCTTTCGGGTTGACTAATGCACCAACGGTGTTTATGGACTTGATGAACCAGATTTTCAGTGAATTCTTGGACCAATTCGTCGTTGTATTCATTGATGACATTTTGGTCTATTCTAAGACTAAGGAGGAGCATGAAGGCCATTTGAGGCTAGTTTTGCAGAAGTTGCGCGACAACAACCTCTATGCTAAGTTGACTAAGTGCGAGTTTTGGTTAGACAAGGTGGATTTTATGGGTCATATTATTTCAAAGGAAGGTGTTTCGGTTGATCCAAGTAAGATTTCGGCAGTGTCGAACTGGGAAGCACCGAAAAATGTGGCAGAAATTCGGAGTTTCTTGGGTTTGGCAGGTTACTATCGGAGGTTCGTGAAAGATTTTTCAGCAATTGCGAGGCCTTTGACAACATTAATGAGGAAAGATACGAGATTTTGCCGGGATGAGAGCTGTGAGATGGTGTTTCAGACTTTGAAGGAACGTTTGACGACAGCTCCTGTCTTAGCTTTTCCGGAAGGGAGTGAGAATTTCGAGGTTTACACAGATGCTTCAAAGAAAGGTTTGGGTTGTGTTTTGATGTGGAATGGAAAAGTGATTGCTTATGCTTCAAGGCAGCTGAAACCATATGAGGAGAACTATCCGACGCATGATCTAGAATTGGGTGATGTAGTTTTTGCTCTCAAAATCTGGAGACATTACCTCTACGGAGCGACATTCAAGGTGTTTTCAGATCACAAGAGTTTGAAGTACATATACACCCAAAATGAGCTGAATATGAGACAGCGGAGATGGATGGAGTTGATTGATGACTACGATATAGAGATATTGTATCATGAAGGGAAGGCCAATGTAGTGGCTGATGCGTTGAGTAGGAATAGTTTACATTCCTTGTGCACTCAGTTATCTTTGATGTAGCTAAGAGATGAAGTAAGAAAGATGGGAATCCACATGATTATGAAAGGAGATACGGTTAGCAACTTAGCAGTTGAACGAGAGCTCTATAACGAGATTCGAGAGAAATAATTGCTTGATCCCAAGATCGTAGAGTGGAAAGCGAAGCTGAATGACACAAAGAATTCGAGGTTTTCCATTCATGTTGACGATAGTCTTTGTTTCGATGGACGATGGTGTGTGCCTAACGATGCAGAAATAAGGAAAGCAATTATGACTGAAACTCATTGCACTCCTTATTCAGTGCATCCGGGTGGTGATAAACTTTACAGAGACCTAAAGAAGACCTTTTGGTGGCCAAGGATGAAAAGGGAGATTGCTGAGTTTGTTGCCAAGTGTTTGACTTGTCAACGAGTCAAAGGTGAGCAAAGAAGAGCGCAAGTGTGACACCCTAGATTTTTGCGGAAAAGTAAACACAAATTTCTAGAGAAATTTTTCGTGGATATTTTTGTAATAGGTCCAGTTTAGTAAAAACCTGTAATTTTTGAAACCTGAACCTGTTATAAAAATATCCTTTCGGAAGGTGTCAAACATACAAGGTCTTAGATCGAAAAAGTCTCGACATAGCAAAAGCGGAAACTGTGAAAATGAGTTAATACAACCAAGAGTGATAAGGGAGACATATGTCCCTAAATAGGTCAACAAAATAAGAGAAAGTCCAAGGGTTTTCTACAAGGAAATAAAAGTCGATCTAAGAAGG
>JAGPOY010001416.1:8128-23650 GCA_018983105.1 Silene uniflora
CTTCTTAGCCTTAGTCTTCTAGTGCAACATTTTAGCTCATTTTGTAGTCATTTTAGCCCATTTTGCTAAGTTCACCTACAAAACATGTCAAAACACAAAATACACTAGACAAGCAAATATTAGCTCAAAACACTAAGATAAGTGCATAATACAATGTAAAATAGAGCTAATATTAGGGGGTTAAAGTATACAAATTAGGCACTTATCAGCGGTGATAAGTTGTCAGCTGAAGAAGCTACTATTTTGAAAGTCTCTACCCAATTAGTTTCCCCTGTTTCTCAAATTCAAGCTCTCAAAGATTTGGGTAATAATATTTTTCGTCAACATCAGTTTGGTGAGGCGGGTGGCTGTTATGACACCGCCTGCCGTTTGCTCTGTTCCTCCCTCAACGATAAACTTAAGTCTGATGTACACACCTTCTCCTCACTCGTTGTTTCTTTATGTTTAAACTTAGCAGTGTGTGCTAATAAGCTCCAAGGCTTTGAGGAAGCCTTGATCTATTGTTCTATGGTTTTAAATTTTTACCCTTGCAATGTTAAAGCTCTCTTTCGTAAGGCTGTAGCTCTCAAAAATCTGAAACGCCTTCCTGAGGCTCGTTCTGCTTTAGAAGAAGCAAGGCTGGCTGAACCCCACAATAAGGACATTCTTCAAGAACTGGAAGATGTTAGTCAGTCACTTTCGATAAACAAAAATGGTAAGCGTGCTATTGTTCCTTCTTTGGATGCAAATGATGTTCGAGCAGAGAAAATTTGTGCAATATCACAATTGGGTTCTACTAGTGCACACAAAGTGCACATGCCCCTGCCGTGTCCTGTTCTTTGTGTACCCTCTGCCTCACCAGAGGTGAATATGGATTCCGCGTGTTGTAGTCTACCTGATACTAAGGCCAGTCAGTCTACCTCCTTAACTACCCCAAAACCATCTCATCTTCGCTTCTCTAACAAGTTGCGCCCTCATACCGCACTCAATCTCTCATCACAAGATTATGACAATTTGTTACATGGCAAACATTTGGGTTTTTACCACCCAAGGTCCATGTCTTTTATGAGGGTTCGGACCCTCACCCCTAAAACTATTCAGACGGGAACTCCCCATGAAGATTTCCATGGGCCAGCAGAAGTTCCCACCTCTTCTCCTTTGCGAGAGACTCTTTATTCCCCACTTACCGTCGAGCATTCTGCAAGTGTTACGTTGGTTCAAGAGGAGGTCGCCATTGAGGTAGATATGAAGTCAGATGAAGATCAAGAGGTTCAAGTTTCTGCGGCTCAGTACCTATTTGTTGCGGCTGGGAATAACAGGACCCGAGTGAACAAGAGTTGTCGACCAAAGAAGGCTTTTTCCTGCCGTCGAGGACATGCAACCCATGGTCGACTTGATATGAAGAAAAGATCTCATGTTTTAGTCTACTTTTCTTTTTGTCTTTGCAGGTACACAAAGGAAGTTGCAGCTGTCAAGAGGGCTAAGAGGGACGGATCAGACCTTTTCTATTTCGATGAAACTTATCGTCCTCCGTGCAAGAAGAGACGTGTTACCCTTTCTGTTTCCTACTCATGTAATGTTAGTTCGATTTCTTGTTTTTACACTAGTTTAGAGAACTCCGGTCTCCCGGAGTTTGTAATATAACAAACTTTGTTTTCTTTTATTTTAATATCAGTTTACTGTTGTCGAAAAAGATAGCGCTCTTTTCTTTTCTTTTTTTCTTTAAATTTTGAATAGCGTTCCAATGGGCTTTTCTAACTTTGGCGCTTTATAGTACTCCAGGCCCAATTAAACGCACAGTTGTACACTGATCGCCATGACGCTTGACAAAAGCGTCAATGACAAAGCGTCAATATAACACGCTATTTGTAGTATTGATGTTTCGAGTCAAGTCTAGCCGTGTCATGGGTTCAAGTGAACCATGTGTCTAGTACACAACCCTAGTGGGTTACCCAAGCCACCTCTTGGGTCCAAGTCATGTATGTCGACTAAGTTGGTCAAAGTCAAACCACGAAATCTCTCTATTAGAATACTAGAGATGTTATGTTGAACCTATGGACCATGTTTGGTTCAATCACGGGTTAGTCACACCAAGTCGGTGTCAAGTTCAAGTCTAAAAGTTAATCGAGTCGAGTCATAGACCTTGTTAGGTCTACGACCCATATCCCACACGTGTGGACCCATTCCAAGTGAGCCACTTAGCTCACTTTCCGGGTCTAAGCCTCTTGTTGAGTCAAGTTTGAGTCAATAGTCGAGTTTGTGAGTCGAGTCCTTATTTGTGCAGGGGATTTTGATTCAAATATTGATTGGTTTGGGATTTTCTTGTAGAAAGGCCGCCGAAAACCCGGAAGAAAACCATGGAATTTGCAAGCTCTCGTAACCAAGTTGAATGATACCTTGGAACAAGTGACGGCCCGTTTGGCTACTATCAAGACTAAGGTTGGTGGGAAAGTGCTGAAAATACCCCATCGGAAATGACCGAGTTTGAAAGACGGTTCAAGCTCGTTGAAGATCAGTTAAGACTTTCTCAAGGAGATAGTGTTCACTATGAAAATGCAAGGACCTATGCTCCGGTCCAAGATGAACTTCCTAAAAACTTTGTGCTTACGAATATCCCTAAGTTCAAGGGAACTGAAAACCCTCTGCAACACATAAGGTTCTACAAGGAGCGCCTTGCTCTGAAAGGTGTCCCTGCCAGTATGCTATCTGCCATCTTTGCCCAATCTTTGGAGGAACATCCAAGGGCATGGTTCTATAATCTGGACCTCAAAAACTATCCTTCTTTTGAGGACCTAACAATTGAATTTTGTAAGCATTATGCTGACAATGCTGAAATTCAAACAACTATGAGGACTCTCGAAGTCATGACCCAAAAGGAGAAAGAGGGTTTCACTGATTTCTTGACCCGTTGGCGCGCTGGAAGCGTGAAGTTGACCAAAAAGCCCGACGAAGTCGATATGGTGGATAAGTTCGTGAAAAACCTTTGACCTGCGTATCGTGATGAATTGAAGTATCGAAATTTCACCACGTTCAAAGATTTGACCGTATCGGGAGGAAAATCGAAGATGACCTCCGTGTGATCGAAGCCACCAAAGCAAAGGGGTACCCAGGGGCTTCTACCTCCTAGGCAAAGGCACCTGCCAGTGCCAATCATGTTCAAGCTATCACTCTTTTGGGAGGAGCTTCTAAAAGACCACAACGCTCTAGCTCAAGAGTGTTCACAGACATAGGGTGTACCTACACGTATGCTCTAGAAAGATTGAAGGCCCAAGGGAAATTGAACCCTATTGGCCCAACTCCAGAACCACCGTCGAAACAACGGAACAAATGGTACTAGTAAGATGCATATTGTGCCAATCATCAAGGAAAAGCACATGACACGGAAAACTGTTTCCGTCTAAAAAATGAAATTCAAGATATTATCGAGAACGGAACGCTCCCGATCCCTGCCATCAAGCCCAATAACGTGACCAACTCGTTCGGTGATCACGCAAATGCCATT
This sequence comes from Silene uniflora, assembly GCA_018983105.1. Lineage (NCBI taxonomy): Eukaryota > Viridiplantae > Streptophyta > Magnoliopsida > Caryophyllales > Caryophyllaceae > Silene > Silene uniflora. Next base: position 11,610 of record JAGPOY010001416.1, read on the forward strand.
TTTGTCGAAGACAATAATGATATGACCCACTTGATTCGGCCCGCGTGTCGTTTCAAAGGTTTCTATGTGGGGAATGTATTTGTCAATTGCTCAAAATACCTTCCAAATCGAGAGAACGAAGTTCAAATCGGCAATTTCGGTATCGACTGTACACCATACATTCTCTGAAGCGAGAATGAAATCAATGGTATTTGGGACGATGATGGAGATGACATTTATCTGACCAAAAGTGCGGTTGTTCCACGAACCCAAGATGAAATCTTGAAGCTAAGAAAAGATGCCCTCGAGTCTAACCATTTGACTCGATCAGGGCGCCCTTATCGGGTTGACAAATCAAGTCATACCCCAGTTGTGAAAGATGTTCCGGACAAGACGTCCACCAAAGAACCCACTTTAGTCGAAGTACTAAGCGAGGGGTCGACCTCGAAAACTCCCCTTGTCAATCGAAAGTCGAAGACTGGTGTCATCAAGGATCTAGGAAATTTCGAGGATAATAGCACATGTAAGCCACTTCTCAAACAGGACGACGACAAGATGAATGAGATAATGAAGGAAATAAGTTCCCAACCTTTGTACCTAGATTTACACCAAGGAAGAGAGAAGGAACGGAAGAGTTGGGCCTCACGATATCCGGATTTCATCAAGAATCCCTCCGAGCCCATAATTCTCCATTGTACAGATGAGGAGTCATCTGCTTACAAAGTCGGATCTTCAAAAGACCTTATGGTAGGATACATACAACCTAGGTGCGGCTGGGACGCAACTCTCATAAGCAAAATGACAAAAGCTTGGCACCAATGGTGGTTCAGATCATCAAGAAGGATGTCGACTCTAGAAGCAAAGACCAAGCACGCTATGGGCATCTTCAGGATTACGGATGGGAAGCTCTATTGTTCCTGAAGAAGAAGTGTTCAAGCTAGAAGATGATTCTGAGTCTGATAAGAGTCCTAAGTCTGATTCTAAGGAGTCGGGTTTCGAAGCCACCCCTCCCAAGTCTTTCCTTTCAATGCACCCTTCCCTAGTGTCGGTATCCCGGAGCCTGTCTCGGGTACCTCTGTTGTTTCGCCACTGACCCCTGATCAGTTGGCCCAAATGTTAGCGCATTTCGCGCAATTTCAAATTAATAATAATAAGATGAACCAATTTGCTTACAACTTGTCTTATTTACATTGCAATTCAAATTTTGAAAATAATTGTTTTACTAATGACACTGAGAATGAGGCTGAAAATGAACAAACAGTTGAAGAAGAAGAAGAAGAAGAAGAAGAAGAAGCGGTAGAACCACCTCTACAATTGGTTAAAGGGTTAGAAGATATGACCAAAGAAACTCGACAGTTGAAGAAACTGAGACTATCAATATATATAGGTACTATCCTAGAACTGCAGGAGCTTATGATAGGAACAACCTTAGATCCCGAAGAGAACGAAGCAATGGTTTATTGGGTTGCTGAATGAGTTCAAAGATGTATTCACATGGTCCTATAAAGATATGTCGGGAATTGATAGAGAAATCGCGGAACACAGAATCCCGATTAAGCCAGGTTTCAAGCCAATTAAGCAAAAGCTACGCAGAATGCGAGCAGAATGGTCTTTGAAAGTCAAAGGACAAGTCGATAAACAGTTCAGAGCTGGGTTTATCAAAGTATCCGAATACTAAGAATGGGTAGCTAATGTAGTACCAGTACCGAAGAAAGACGGGAAAGTCCGCGTGTGCGTGGATTTACGAGATTTGAATAAAGCAAGTCCGAAGGACGATTTTCCGTTACCTCACATCGACATCTTGGTTGATAGTACCGCGGATCATGCCCTACTATCGTTCATGGATGGGTATGCCGGCTACAATCAGATTAAGATGGTCGAGGAAGATATGCACAAGACCGCTTTCACAACACAATGGGGAGCCTATTTTTACATGGTAATGCCTTTCAGATTGATAAATGCCGGAGAAACATACCAAAGAATGGCAACGACGTTGCTACATGACATGAGGCACAAAGAAATAGAAGTTTATGTCGATGACATGATCGTGAAGTCGAAGACACGTAGTGGTCACCTCGTGGCGCTACGAAAGTTCTTTGCAAGGTTACGAAAATACAACATGAGATTGAATCCGCAGAAGTGTGCTTTCGGGGTCACCTCTGGTAAGTTGTTGGGTCACATCGTTAGTCATCGCGGTATCGAAGTCGATTCGTCAAAGATTAAAGCTAATGCGTGCATTTTATATAGCCTTTACGGTTCATTTTGGCACGCATTTCTATGCATTTTAGGTGACTTTATGTCACTTTATACACCGAATATGCTACTTTGTGCTTTTTATGTCATTTTGCAGGTACTTGTCGATTAGTAGCAGAAACCGACTCATATTATGCCCCGTAAGCTCAAGTGGAGACGTTAGAGGGGCTGGAGACCAGAAACTACTAACCTTGGGATGCGCGAAGCCATTGGATGCGTTGCTGAGCGTCCAAGTTACTCGATCGATGTCTACTTTACTCGATCGAGGACCACATTGCTCGATCGAGTGCTGCCTTTAGTCGATCGAGAGCTACCTTGGTCGATCGACCACTTTCCCAGTCGATCGACCGTTACTGTTGGTCGATCGACCACTATTATTCGCTGAACGAGATATTTTAAATATCTCGGCCCATCTGTTTCGTGTTTAAGAGTTTTCTTCTTCTATTTAAGAAGGACGACATAATGAGGGATTATTCGTTCATTATCTATGAACTCTTGTTATCTCTTATCATACACTTTGGTTTGCTACGATTTCCGATCTAGAACTTTGTAATCTTACTCTTTCCCTTTTAATTCATTCTTGTTCCTTTACTGCTTTTATTATTTCTCTTATCAGTTATTATGCCTTATGTTATTAACTTAGCGATTCCTAGTTTAATATCTCGAGCCATGTGTAGCTAATTCCTTTAATATGTTAGGATAAAGGAAACCGTGGTAGCAATATGATAGGATTGACATGTTAGATTAGTTTTGCGATAAGAATTGTTCTGAGCAATATAATTGTGACTTGGTTGAATGAATGCATGCAGGAGACCAATCATTTAGTTACCCCCGACCTAGATCGAAAGATTGGAAGGGAAGGCTTGCTTAGTTACAATAGGTGATACCTAATTAGGGCGAAAGTCAATTAGGAAGACCCTAGGGCGATTAGAGACCGAAAGGGTATAATCGTAGGTTTAAGGACCGAAAGGTGACGACCTTGCTCTTTCTAGCAATAGACCGACTGAACTAGTTAAACCTGATAGTGCAGATACCGTAGTGGACCGATTCCTGGCATATTCCTCTTTATCTGAATTTTACTCCAGTTATTCCGCTTTATTTCTCTTTATTTTCTCTTTTTAATTCTTTTAGTTTAGATAATCATAAATCAAACCCCCAATTGTGACCTAGACAGATTACATTTCGGACAATAGATTACCTCCCTGCGGAGATCGACCCAACTTCCGCTGACGGCATTAGTTAGTTGACCTAGGACTTATTTTTGGTGTATCACGACACGCATCCAAATTTTGGCGCCGTTGCCGGGGAGGCAATTTTTTCTGTTTGTTTTATTTAGTTTGTGTTTTATCCCAAGGAACTTCGGTTCCTTGAGACCGTTCTAATGATCTTCATCCAGTTTCCACAGGGTGAAGATGAATCCTTTGGTGGCTATATAGACAGGTACAAGGAGTGGCTGGCTACGCTGCAATATGGAAGTGTGACTGCCCTCCAGAGCTGCATGTCTATTATTCAAGGTATGAATGACTCCACGCGAGCGTACCTCGACTCTATAGGTAAGGGAGACTTCAGTGAAAGACCTATTGCTGAGGTTTTAGAATTCTTTGAGTGGTTTGCTATTGAGAGTGTTAAGCCCCCTTTTTCACTTCAACCACACATAGATGAGGGCGTGGGTGAGACCATAGTGACCCTTTTACAAAATGGAAATAATGTTGACAGAAACACAGAGGATGAGACCTTAGACACAGTTGATAATCCTTTCTCTGAGGAGAACCTAGAACCCCTCTATGATGAGTTTTCAGACGGTGAGCCAAGTGAGGAGAACTTAACGGGTCTCCTAGAGAACCCGTTTTGTGACGAGTCTTAGGATAAGGAGAGTGAGCATGGGCGATTTGAGTGTCTTGAGGTCAAATGGGACTCATACGACGATGTAGATGAGCATGTTATGGGAGACCCCGTTAAGACATTTGACTTTACTACCTCTTGCATCTGGGACGATTACCCACCTACTCCATCTCACGTGGAATACCCGTCTGAGCCGATTGTTTCTATTCATGTGTTTCCATTGTCATATGTTTCTATTGTCTCTAACTTCCCGCTTACCTGTGATTTGAGGTTTGATGTTCCACCTTCGGCTAAAAGGTGGAATATTTCAGTGGATTGGTACAGAAGATGTCAAAGGAAGTTTCATAAGTTGAGGCGATGTTTTTCATTGCTTCTATATGCTCCTATTATATGCTACTTATGCTCTTGTGTAGCACATGCGCAGGCTTATGATCGTCTGCTAAGAGCTTTGAGTTGCCTTGATTGTACCAAATGGAACAGTTGAAGTGAAGACAAGAAGAGGTCGTGCGGGACCTATCTGAAACCGGCGCTAACCGGGAGGCAACCCGGCTTTTCATATGTTGTTTTATGCGTGACATTTCAAGTTGTTGTATTTGTTTTTAAGACTTTTTATTGGTTTTGAGAGGACCTTTTAAAAAGACAATCATTGTAATCGTTTGGGTATTTTTGCGGATTTGTAAGTTGATTTTCGCAGGTATTAAGACTCGGCAAAATAAAGGAGAAAGAAATCACGTAGCTGACTAAGGGAAATAGTCGATCGACCGTGTTTTCAGTCGATCGACCAGTTCTGTTCACGTCGATCGACTACTTTTTGGTCGATCGACCACTTCTGCTGCAGGAAATATTCGATCGACCATATATGTTGGTCGATCGACCAGCACTGTGCACCAGTCGAGCAATAATAGGGAGTATTCCTTATTTTTTTTCTCATTTTTCCTTATTCTTCTTTCTCTCACTGTGATTTTTGCCCAAATTGCTCAACTTTCTTCCCCAAATTTACCCAAGTCCTTTGATTGTTCCTCCATTGTTATTCATTTTTCATTAAGCTAAGGTAAAGCATATCCACTACTCTTGTTTTATGCATTCTAGTTCATATTCTGATTTGAAATTAAAATTGCTATGAATCTTTGCTTGCTTAGCTTTGTTAATTGGAGGTAGATCTTGATTATAAGCCATGTTTTGCTAATCTTTCCATGCCCAATACCATTTAGTTCCGATTTTTCACCCTAAAAATCGAAATTCTTCTTCTTCTTATTGTGTTCTAGTGACTTTTGGGTGTTTTACATGGATTTGTTTGATTTCAATATGTTTTCTTAGCCCCTTCCGCAATTCTCATGTTTAATTTACCCTCATATACCCCTTTTGTTTCATACTTTGCTGGAATTGATTGAAATTAGGGTTAGGGTTCTTAATTGATTTGGGGGAAAAATTATGGATTCGTGCTTATAGTTGATCGACTGACACTGTTGGTCGATCGACCGTTTCAGTCGATCGACCATCACTGTTGGTCGATCGAATATTTTTGTCTAAGGAACCAGTCGATCGACTATTTCTGTAGGTCGATCGACCAGTTTATACTTCCAGCAGCGTGTTTGTAATTAAATACGTGTTTTTCTTTGTATGATAGACTCCAGATGGAAGACAGGAAGCGCAGAAGAGCAGCAGGGCAGTCATCTCGCCGCCGGACAGTAGGGGCAACTACCCCTATGGAGACGGGAGACGGGTCAAGCTAGGTTTCACCTCTTGCTTTAGGCTTGCCCGAGGATATGGATAGTCTACCTGACTATCAAGAGGTAATATTCGGCTCTTCCGGCCAAAAGACTCGCTTTACTGATTTATTGGGAGTCAGCATCCTTCCTACCCGTTTTTTGCATAGGCGTAGTCTAGAGACGCTGGGCATTCTAGAGCCCGTTTTACACATTCTGACCGGGACGGGGATGGTAGGTCTAGCATCTATGCATGATTACACGTATCTTGTCCCTACGCTGGAATTTTTCAGTTCCTTTCACTTTGACTATGATGCTTATATGGCTAACCTTGAGACCCCATGTATTCATTTTCGCCTTTTTAACCAAGGCTACTCTTTCACCTTGGCGGCTTTTGGGGGTCTGTTAGGCCTCGTTAGTATCGAGAGTGAGATAGCTCCTCGCCGATTAGTACCTGAAATGTGGTCCGCCATTTCCGATTCCACTGACGGAAAGAGGCGTGGTGCTTCTGTCCACCTTCCCCCCATTCGTTATTGGTTCTGTTTGATGGGCAACACTATTTTTGGGAGGAAGAAGTCGAACAATGTTAACGCTAGTGAGCTTTCTATTTTAGCTGGGTACCTCAACATTGATAGTGGTACCCCTTTCATCCTGAACATAGCGTATTTGACAGCTGAGCACTTTCATGTATTAGGGACGGGGACTCTTACTACCCTAGTGGCTGGCGGCCTAGTGTCCCACATTGCTCGCCAACTTTTACCTGACTTTCCTCGTGGCATGGTCCCGTTCGGCCATGACCTTGTTGGCGGCCCCGACAGCTGCACTTACATGGATATCCCCTATATGGATTCCATTCATTGGCTTACTACTGACCGTACGTGGAAGATCTCCACGTACCCTTCTGTGACTTTACCCTACACCACTTTACCCCATTTGATGCCTCTCCCCCGGGTGGAGGGAAGGCGATGTCGCCCTCCTTTCCCCTCCTACCTTATAGACTATAGGATTCCAGGGACTAGGCAGCGGGACGCTCCCACTGCTAGGGAGCGGGGCGAGTCCTCTCGGGCCCCACACACACCTTCTGAGGCCACTCATTTTACTGCGAGTGGCCCTCCACCAGTTTATCCCGCTCACTTTATTTTGCCCCCTCCTTTTGAGGTCCCTGCAGTCATGGACCAAGGGGGCCGTGATAGTTTGTTACTTGATATGTGCAGGAGGTCCGCGCGGATGGAGCTGAACCAGGCGCTAGCCGGGTTCCCAGTTTATGATCACTATGTCCGACGCAGACGCCTGCCAGCAGCTGGGTGGCCACACCCACTGCTAGGGAGCGGGGCGAGTCCTCTCGGGCCCCACACACACCTTCTGACGCCACTCATTTTACTGCGAGTGGCCCTCCACCAGTTTATCCCGCTCACTTTATTTTGCCCCCTCCTTTTGAGGTCCCTGCAGTCATGGACCAAGGGGGCCGTGATAGTTTGTTACTTGATATGTGCAGGAGGTCCGCGCGGATGGAGCTGAACCAGGCGCTAGCCGGGTTCCCAGTTTATGATCACTATGTCCGACGCAGACGCCTGCCAGCAGCTGGGTGGCCACACCCGACTTACTACCGCTGGCCGGAGGGAGCGTACCCTTCTGAGGAGGAGGAGGAGGACAGTGACGCGAGAGAGGAGTGGATACGGCCTGAGCTGAATGCTCGTACTGGTGGCCGACCGAGAGAGGAGCATGATCCTGACTTTGTGGTGGATAATGAGGAGGATGACGAGTAGGTGTTGGCTACGACCTCCCCTGTTCTTGGCTGGTTTGGGGAGGTCACTATTTTGCTCTACATTGTGAGTTTTGTTTCTTCTGGCCCCTTTCACTTGCTTTCTTTTGCATTTGCATTTTTCCCTTATCCCATGTTTCTTGCTGCTGTTGTTGTCTGCTGTTGAGCACAATGAGGGCATTGTGCGGTTTGGTTTGGGGAGGGTAATGCATTCGTTTGCTCATGCATTGTTTTTTATTGCATTTCTGTCACATGTTTATTTCCGTTTGCATTGTTTTTAATTCTCTAAAATAAAAATAAAAATAAAAAATGAAAAATCATCAAAAATCAAAAAAATCAGGATGTTTATTTTTGCATTTAGGACTGGAACGGATGGTTAACGATGATGAAATTGCCTCTATGCTCTCTTTTCTTGCTTAAGCCTTGCATTGCTGACTCTTTTGTGTACAAACCTTGCATAATCTGCGAGTTGTGGTTGATTTTAGCTGAACAAATAGACTTGACTTAGACATTTCGTCAACCTACTTATAAATTCTGAGGCTTAGAGCTTAATAAACTGGTGACATTCATGACCGGTTTCATTTAAGAATTGTGAGTAGTTACTCCTTGCATAGCATGAAACATTAATTTGCACAAGTATAACATTTAATTGCTTATTGCCTGCACGCATGGGTTTGTGGTTGGTATCACGTGTTTAGAGAACTTTTGCATTTTTCCTTTCTCATTTTACCCCATCAGCTCCACATTTAGCCAAATCTGCTAGTTGCCCTGAAACTACAACCTATATTTAGCCTACCTTTGCTGAGCTAGTTGGTAGTTTCGCGGAATACATTGTATTATATCGGATTTTGGCCCGTATTTCCTGTTTTGGAGTGTATATTAATGAGAAGAAGAAAGAAAAGAAAAAAATCAGCCCTATATTAATGAAAAAAAATCGAAAAGAAAAATAAAAAAAGAAAAAGAAAGATGGCTGAAAATTAATGTTTTATACCTCTCATGCTTACTTATATCTTATGAGGTACTTTTATTATGGAATTTGTGTTGTATATGCCAAATTATAAGGCATTTGAGCTTCAGTTTTTATTATTGGAAGAAAGGAATGAGTCTATTATGGTTTTGTTAGGTTCTAGCTCGGCTATTTTACCTTTACATTCTCATTACTGTTTCGCCCCTTCTTACCAATAAGCCTCACATATCCATATTTTGCAATTGTTCGGCTGATAGTCCTTGAACGGTGGTTGTGCGTGTGTACGGTAGCTAGAATTATTTATCATACTATATTGCATGCATGTTTATGTGGGTCGAAGTTTAGGTGAGCGACTTCTATTTCTCTTTCTCTCTTGCACATATATTGCTTACCCTTTGCTTTGTTGAGACAAGAGACCCGTGAGAGTCTGATTTCTATAAGTCTTGCAAGGTCGACAGTTCAGCTGCTTTCATCTTTGACATAACTCGTTTGCTTGGCTTTTGTATCTAGTTGTTGGCTATTTGCATTAAATTGGTTTAAGCATTTTAGAAGCATAGTTAGCTCTGAAATTATCCGCCGTTCCCTTTAGTCGTTTATGTGTGCCTAGTCTTTGTTTGCTTGGGGACAAGCAAGGGTTTGGTTTGGGGAAGTTTGATGCGTGCATTTTATATAGCCTTTACGGTTCATTTTGGCACGCATTTCTATGCATTTTAGGTGACTTTATGTCACTTTATACCCCGAATATGCTACTTTGTGCTTTCTATGTCATTTTGCAGGTACTTGTCGATTAGTAGCAGAAACCGACTCATATTATGCCCCGTAAGCTCAAGTGGAGACGTTAGAGGGGTTGGAGACCAGAAGCTACTCACCTTGGGATGCGCGAAGCCATTGGATGCGTTGCTGAGCGTCCAAGTTACTCGATCGATGTCTACTTTGCTCGATCGAGGACCACATTCCTCGATCGAGTGCTGCCTTTAGTCGATCGAGAGCTACCTTGGTCGATCGACCACTTTCCCAGTCGATCGACCGTTACTGTTGGTCGATCGACCACTATTATTCGCTGAACGAGATATTTTAAATATCTCGGCCCATCTGTTTCGTGTTTAAGACTTTTTTTCTTCTATTTAAGAAGGACGACATAATGAGGGATTATTCGTTCATTATCTATGAACTCTTGTTATCTCTTATCATACACTCTGGTTTGCTACGATTTCCGATCTACAACTCTGTAATCTTACTCTTTCCCTTTTAATTTATTCTTGTTCCTTTACTGCTTTTATTATTTCTCTTATCAGTTATTATGCCTTATGTTATTAACTTAGCGATTGCTAGTTTAATATCCCGAGCCATGTGTAGCTAATTCCTTTAATATGTTAGGATGAGGGAAACTGTGGTACTAATATGATAGGATTGACATGTTAGATTAGTTTTGCGATAAGAATTGTTCTGAGCAATATAATTGTGACTTGGTTGAATGAATGCATGCGGGAGACCAATCGTTTAGTTACCCCCGACCTAGATCGAAAGATTGGAAGGGAAGGCTTGCTTAGTTACAATAGGTGATACCTAATTAGGGCGAAAGTCAATTAGGGAGACCCTAGGGCGATTAGAGACGGAAAGGGTATAATCGTAGGTTTAAGGACCGAAAGGTGACGACCTTGCTCTTCTTATCAATAAATTAACCGACCTAATTGACCCGTAAGTGTAGTTGCCACGGTAGACCGATTCCTAGCATATTTCTCTCTTTTATCTGATTTATACCCGTATTTCTTGCTTAATTTTTCATGTCTCAATTTCTCTTCCCTTGAATCTCGTAGTGTAGTTACCAAACAATCAAAACCCCCGAATCTGTTACGTAGATGGACTAGATTTTACTAATAGAATATATGCCTCCTTGCGGAGATCGACCCTACTTCCGCTGACTACCTAGTTAGTAGACTTAGGTTATTTTTGGTGTAGTACGACCGACATCAAAAGCTATTATGGAGATGCCGCATCCCGAAACCGAGAAAGAAATTCGAGGTTTCCGGGGTCGAGTTCAATACATAAGCCGTTTTATCGCAAAGTTGAAAGTCGGAGAACATGAAATGTGGGACGACCCATGTCAAGCTGCGTTCGATAAGATCAAAGAAATCCTATCCTCTCCACCAGTCTTAAGCCCACACATGGCCGGACTACCCTTATCATTGTATCTAACCGTCACGGAAACCGCGATGGGAGCAATGTTGGCTCAAACCGTGGACAAAGACGAAAGAGCTATCTCCTACATAAGTAAGAAGTTCCTAGACTATGAAGTGAAGTATACACCTCTTGAAAAGATGTGTTTGGCCCTCGTCTGGGCCACCAAGAAGTTAAGACATTATATGCTTAGTTACAGTGTAGGAGTCTACTCGAAAATGGATTCGATCAAGTACTTGTTTGAAAAACCCGTACTAAATGGAAGAATGTCAAGGTGGACCCTCATGTTATCTGAGTTGCGGATTTTCTAGCCGACAACCCAATTGAAGAAACCGAGGTAGTCGACACTTGGTCATTTCCCGATGAAGACATCATTAACATAGAAATCGATGTGTGGGATCTGTATTTCGATGGAGCATCGACCTATATGGGGTACGGAGTCGGAATCCTTCTCATTTCGCCGGAAGGTGAACATGTACCTGTGTCAATCAAGTTAGACTTCAACGTCACGAACAATGTCGCTGAATATGAGGCATGTTTACTCGGTTTACGTAGCGCCCTCTACTTGGGTGTAAAGAAATTGTTAGTGCACGGAGATTCGTCTTTGGTAATCAACCAAGTGGCTGGGTCATGGAAAATCAGGAGTAGTAGCTTGGCTCCATACCAAGCGAGAATAGAAGAGTTAGAAGCATACTTTGACGAAGTCAAGTACGTCCACCTTCGAAGGGATGAAAATCAATTTGCAGATGCGTTGTCAAAGCAAGCTCAAGGTGTTTTATTACGATGTATTGATAAGGAAACCGCCAAAAGAATAATGGAAGAAGTCCAGGACGGTGAGTGTGGGCCACACATGAATGCCCATATGTTGGTCCGTAAGATTAAGAGACTTGGTTAGTATTGGACAACGATGGAGACGGATTGTCACATATATATGTTCGACACTGTCACAATTGCCAGATTTTTACAAATGTCCAACACATGCCACCTTCTATGTTGTATACCATGACATCACTCTGGCCATTTTCAACCTGGGGAATCGACATCATCAGAAAAATAAACCCATCTGGAACAGTGGGACATTGTTATATTCTCGTTGCGATTGTCTACTTCACAAAGTGGGTGGAAGCTAAGTTTTACAAAGTGCTAAATGCGAAGCAAGTAGCCAAGTTTATTCAGAGTGATATCATTTGTCGGTACAGAGTACCACACGAGTTCATCAGCGATCACGGGACTCATTTTCAAGCTGAAACTACAGTCATACTTGAAAAGTATAAGATTAAGCATCACAAGTCATCACCATACCGGCCTCAGATAAACGGCGCGGTAGATGCTACTAAAACAATCGCAACCATCT
>JAGPOY010001418.1:0-17495 GCA_018983105.1 Silene uniflora
ATACCAACTTATAGACAACATTACACAAGCTAATGGGTCTAAAGTCCTGAATTTTGTCCGGGGCTTTCTTCTTCGGTATAAGCACAATATTGGTCTTATTAATATCCCTCGCCGAGCGCTCCCCCCGCAGAATAGCAAGGACCGTTGCAATCACATCCGGCCCAACAATGTTCCAATAAGATTGAAAGAAGAGACCGTTCATCCCGTCCGGACCAGGGGCTTTCAAAGGATGCATTTGATCTAAGGCCTCAAGAATTTCCTCCTCACTGTAGTCACGCCGTAGCTCCTCATTCATACCCGCTGACACTCGGCCCTCCATTCCGTCTAGTACCTCATCAATACCAGTGGGATTGGACGACGTAAAAAGAGCTTGGAAATAATTGTTGGCCACAGCAGCCACGGCCTCGTCCCCGGTCCTCGTTACCCCCTCCTCATCAACAAGGGCACCAATAAAATTCTTTCACTTCCTTTCACCAGCTCGGGCATGAAAAAATTTTGTATTTCGGTCTCCATCCTTAAGCCATAGTGCTCGGGATCTCTGTCGCCAATACTGCTCTTCTTGCTTCCGCAAACTCGCCAGCTCCGCCACTATCTTCTTCCTCTTCATAACATTTGCCTCAGACCTGACACTGGCATTAAGGTTCGAAATTTGCTTCTTCTTTCTATCAATCAGCCGACTAATCTTATTAATATTTGTCCGTTGCCAGGCACGAAGCTCTCTAGCGCACATCTGGAGCATAGTAACCAACTCGCCCCCACCCCTTGTCACGCCCCGCTCCACAGCCTCCTTGCATCCATCGTTCTCGAGCCAGATTTGTTCGAACCGAAATTGGCGGCGTTGCTGCCCCTGCATCTCTTTACGGTTAAGAACAAGTTTAATCGGAGCATGATCGGACCATTCCCTGTCAAGATAAAAAAGTTTCGCAAAGGGGAATAAATCGAGCCAAGGCCCAGTACACATCGCTCGATCAAGCATGCTTTGTCTATTCGCCTCCCCAATCTGACCATTGTCGAACGAGAAATTGTAACCTTCCCATGAAATATCCCGTAACCCACACTCATCCCCAGCTTCTCTAAAGTTATTCATTTGCCATTGAGGCCGACTACCTCCTTTCATCTCGGTAGAATATAAGATTTCATTGAAGTCCCCGATACACACCCAAGGCAACGAGGATTGCCTATGAAGGACACGCAACAGCTCCCAAGATAGATGTCGATCAGAAGCCGACGGCCACCCATAAAAACCCGTCAATCTCCACTCTCTACCCCTATCCCTAATAGTAAAGTCCATATGATGCACTGTAGACGACATAAAAACGCAATCAACTTCTTTCTTCCAAAGTAACGCCAGCCCCCCAGACCTCCCCATACTATCCACTTCCATCCCGTAATAACCCTCAAACTTCTCCCTCACCCTCCTTATCTCACGACCACTAAGTTTCGTTTCGCAAAGGAACATAATGGCCGGGGCCTCCCTCCGCACAAGATCACGGAGCGCTATCACCGTGTCGGGGTTGCCCAAGCCCCGACAGTTAATGCTCAAGATATTCATTGGGCCCAGCGGGGTTGACCCTCGTCAACCTCCGCCTCAGGTATTAAGACGCCCCCGTCTATGCTTAGTTTCATTCGCTTCAACCCTTCCAAATCATTCCCCTCTTCTCTATCTCGTTTTTCGCCACTGTGCCCCACAGACCCGCCTTGGTGAACATTCCCAACCCCAGTCATCCCCGTCCTTATCAGACGCGTCCACCCTCTTCCCCGCTGTCCTGTTCCCTCCAACCCCGCCCCTGTTTCCGCAACTTCATCCTCCTCCCTTGCTACTGAATCCACCCCACCTCCACGCCAGTCTGCCATACCGCCTTTCAGCTGCACCCCACTCCCCTCATTTTCTCCTATCTCCATTACAACATGACTCTCCTCCTCCACCCCTTTCCCGTATTTCGACAGCTCAGTCTCCCTCTGCTGCATATCCCCCTCATTCCTCCCATCACGTCCCTTCCTCCCCCCATGCAAATTCCCACTCTGTGTCCCTTTCACCCCCTTTGTCCCCTCCTTTTTTCAGCCGGAGGTCAAGGGCTATAGCTTTCAGTTTATCTATCATAGCAGAAATATCTTCGTCAGAATTATTCGCTTTAGCAGCCTCAAAACTCGCTCTTAAATCCCTCGCAGCCATCCCCATTCCCTCTTTAACAGTTTTCACAACTTTCCAAGGCGATGCTCGAAGCCAATCCCCAAATTTCAGATCACCCTCCTCATACGGACCCTCCTCACAGTCTTTTTCCCCATGGCCAATCATGCCACAGCCGTAGCAGTATGTTGGTAGACGTTCATATTTTACGTCAAACTCAGTAATTGTGCCTTGTCTCATTTTTATCGGTATCACAGCTTTAAGTGGAGTTCTGACGTCATGGAGGTAACGTATCCGAATAGCCCTATCAACCTCCACATTTGGCCCTGTCTCTACACTAATGAATGTCCCCAAACAATTCCCAATTTTTTGTGCATTTTTTGAGTACATTTTAGTTTGGGATCATTAGTTATGAGTTGGATTAACTGAGTAATTGAGTTTGAATATGTTTCTTTTAGCTTGATTCTCCAATGATTCACTCTTATCAACGATTCAACGCTTAGCATCTTTTGACAATAAGTTACAAATTGTTGCTAACGATTTGATCCTCGTTTATGAGATTAACATACGGAGAGTTGTCCATATGGATTATCAATTTCGTCGTCCTTCGCGATTTTGCCCTTTCCAATCCAACAAGCAGAGCTAGGAGCTCAACTTTCATAAATGAACAGATACCACCTGAAAATTAATAAGCAGAAAAAATACCACCACCTCTAGGCTCCAGTTGGTCCCGGGTCGCCTTTAGAAATGTCATCAATATTTAAATGAATCCATCCATTACGTGGAGGAAGCCATCAAATAAAAATTTCCACGTGCGAGGATCTTGGTTGCGGAATGAAGATGTCGAAACTATCAAAGTAACATAAATAATCTCATAAGTATAACTTAAAGTTTCTAAACTAAATTTATATAAACTGCATTTAGGTTCTGTTTGACAAAACTAACTGAAAAGGTAGCTGAAAACTGAAAAGCTAACTGAAATCTGAAAAGGTGACTGATAAGGTAGCTGAAAATTAGGAACTGATAAGGTAGCTGATTATGTGAAAAGATGTTTGACAAACTAACTGAAAAGCTAACTGATTTTGATGAAATGACGTAAAAGGATATGATAATTATTTAATAGTATGGATTTAAGGGGTAAAAAGGGAAAATTAAGTCAAATCAGGTACCTGAAATCTCAAATGCTACTCTAGGTAGCATTTCATTTCATGTAGCTGCTTAAATAAGCTACTTGCCAAACGCTTACAAAAAATTAAGTTACCTGGAATTTTGGTCAAACTAGTTTGATCTAATCAGGTACCTGAAATGTCTTGCCAAACGGAGCCTTAGTTTTCTGAGCTGAACTTTTCTAAACCTGAACTTATAGAATCCGAACTAAATTTATAGAGAATGACTTTAAGCCGAAAGAACCGGGCCTCCAAGTCCAGTAGAATAAGGTATTGAATAACAGCCCGGTCCAAACTCCAAACTACTTGGCTTCCTGCAAAAGAAAAGTTCAGTACTCAAGCATCCCCTCCTCTCTCTCTCTATCTCAGCAAAGCTGCGAAATCTTTCACGGTAAAACTAAGAATTACTGTAAGTTCTCACATCTTAATTACTTTTACTTTTATTCAGTAATTGAGATTTGTGTTTAATTACTTATTTGGTTATTATTGCTTTGTTAATTGTTAATTTATTGCTGGTAATGCTGAATTTAGTAAAGCATAAATCTTTATAAATTGCTTATTTCACTTAAAATTCTTGCATTCATGAATTTTTTTTGTTAATAAATTGTGGGTATTTCTTAGATGATCTATTGGAGTAGGGTATTGAATGTATGGTGTAGAAATTTAGCAAATTATTACCCTGATTTTATAGAATTAATTACTAGCATTCGGAATTTTTCGAGCCCTAATTGAATTTAGTATGGTATGAATTTTTTGTCGAATTCGGAGGGTGTGTTTGGATAGGGAGATTTGGGGGGGAAGGGAGGGAGGTGATTTTCTTTGTTTGGTTAGCGAAATTGAGTTAGAGGGATTTGGAGGGGAGGGAAGTCGGATCCCTCCATTTTGGGTCTAAATCATACCTTTAGTATTGGAGAGTGATAACAACGAGAATACACCAGTATCTCAAAAGCTCTCGCAAATTGTAGTCTTATTATCCCTTTGTTAGTCTAGATAGGTCGTTTGCTAACAAGTACAACAACATTACCTCGGTGTCTCAAAAGCTGTAGGGTAAGGGGTTGAATGTACTTAGTCTTACCCCTTTGTCAGTCTAGCGGAGTTGTTTCTTGAAGACCTAAATGGGAATTTCGTTGAGAATTGGCTTTTTCGCAATATGAAGAGGCGCAACTAGTTTAGTTAACCATTTCAGGTCTGAGAGCATATACAAAAATAGATTTGATTCGCAGGGTCAATCGTGTTGGTTAAATGTTTTTGTATACTTCATTAGTCTCACTGCTGAGCTATGGCAGGAGCACGTAGATGGAATAAGGATTTTCTGTAGGGAAGGAGTACTAATCTAGTTAGGCTGCTGTCCCTCTGTCGTTGCCCGTTGGCTATGCCCTCACAATTTCCTAACATTATATTTTAGAGCAAAATATTATAAATCGCCTTAGCTTGATTGTTTTACGCTTTTGGAAGTGTTATGCCAGATATCATCTTACTACTGGGCTGTTTTTTTGGTTACTTCTCTCTTCTGCTATATGTATTTTGTTGTTTTTTTAGTTAGGATTTTAAATATAGTGTTGGCAAGATGCAGCCTCCTTGCCCATGACGATCTTGTGTCCTTTATGCAAGAAACTCTTGATGGATGTCTCTTTGTCCATGATGCTCTTATGTCCCTTATGCAAGAAGCTCTTGATGACCTGATTGTGTACATTCGTATTACCTATTGTGCATTGGAATTCGGTTTTTAGGTCCTGGGGATCCTTGTTTTTCCCTTGAATTGTCAAACGATAGATAGTACCCTGTGACTTAGGTAAGGCTCATTGATCAGATGGCACATGGATTTATGTAATGTAATTTTTTATCCGTGGTTTTCTAGGATCCTGATTAAGCTTTTTTGCTAAAGCCCCTCAACCCCTTCTTTGAGGAAAGCCACGTTCCTGGTAGTACCCTCGTTTAGGTATCTTATCCAAGCTTCTTTAGCTCATTTATGCTGGCACAAGTACCTATATAAGGCTGTGTTAGATGTATCTTATTTGCAAAGTGTGTTATGTGACCCAAGTATCCCTTTAAAAGATTTTATAGCCGCTACCATAATTTATGGTAGGAGTATAGGTGTATCTTGAGGATGATTTACACTATCGTACCATTAAACCTTTTACAAAGACTTTCTTTGAGGTTTGTAATCAGTTTTATTTGGTTGGTATTTTAGTTTTTAATAATTAGCGAGTCTTGCTTGAGATGATTGTGTGCAACATACAGCCAAGGCATTACTCAGTTTTATGAAATTAGGTAATACACCAGATGTCATGCATACGACGTTTCTTATATGTTTCTTTATCAAATAATAATTCGTCGGTTTTTCTTTCTCGATTCCAATTACATTTTTCTTTTCTTACGCATAAAGCTTGCTCAGATTAACAAGTGAGAGTTCACTTTTGGCTGTTCAGGTAAGCTTTAATCAACGGAAGTCATCATGTCTAATTACCCTGCAAACACTGAGTCGATTGCTCAGGCTTTAGAAGCTAAAACCCCAGCGGAATCAATCTCTATTCTTTATAAAGTCCTTGAAGATCCTTCCTCATCTTCTGAGGCCTTGCGTATAAAGGAGCAGGCTATTACAAATCTCACTGATCTTCTTAGGCAGGAAGGTCGGGCTCAGGATCTATGCAGCCTTCTAACCCAATTGATGGGGTTTTTCTCCACAATCCCAAAGGCTAAAACTGCGAAAATTGTTCGTGGAATAATGGATGCCGTGGCTAAGATACCAAACACTACTGAACTTCAGATCACCCTCTGCAAAGAGATGGTGCAGTGGACTCGGGATGAGAAGCGTACTTTTCTTCGCCAAAGGGTTGAGGCCCGGCTTGCTTCTCTATTGATGGAGACACAGGAATACTCTGAAGCCTTGGCGCTCCTGGCAGGCCTGGTAAAGGAAGTAAGGAGGTTAGACGACAAGCTCCTTCTCGTTGATATTGAGTTGTTGGAGAGTAAGCTTCATTTCTCCTTAAGAAACCTTCCCAAAGCCAAAGCCGCCCTAACGGCAGCTAGAACAGCCGCCAATGCCATTTATGTCCCCCCAGCTCAACAAGGGACCATAGACTTACAAAGTGGAATACTACATGCCGAGGAAAAAGACTATAAAACCGCATATTCTTACTTTTATGAAGCATTTGAGGCCTTCAATGCCCTTGAAGACCCAAGGGCAGTGTACAGCCTGAAATACATGCTGCTGTCGAAAGTCATGGTGAACCAAGCTGATGACGTGGCAGGAATAATATCTTCCAAAGCAGGCTTGCAATACTTGGGCCCAGAGCTCGATGCCATGAAAGCTGTAGCCGATGCTTACTCTAAGCGTTCATTGAAATTGTTTGAGGCTGCTCTGGCGAACTTCAAAGCCCAGTTAGAAGAAGATCCAATTGTTCACCGACACCTCTCTTCCCTTTACGACACTTTGTTGGAACAAAACCTTTGCAGGTTAGTGAGTCTTACGTGGACGGTCTCACAAGTGCGACCATCCCAAACCCTTGTGTATTTTTCATTTAGTTAAGGGTTACTGGGTTGGTCTCCAATTGTAAGGCTTACAATTTTTTTGTGTTTCCAGGTTGATTGAGCCTTTCTCAAGAGTCGAGATTGACCACATTGCTGAACTAATCGAACTCCCAGTTGACCATGTGGAGAGGAAGCTATCTCAGATGATCTTAGATAAGAAGTTTGCTGGTACTCTCGATCAGGGTGCAGGATGCCTTGTTATTTTTGATGATCCCAAGACCGATGCCATATACGAGGCGACTCTTGATACTATTGCAAATGTTGGGAAGGTTGTGGATAGCCTCTATGTTCGATCTGCCAAAATTGCTTAAGTGTTAGAGACGGTGACAGAGTCTGGACTCGACTGAGGTGTTTGTGATTCAACAATGTCATATTTTGTCTCTAGAGCTGCTGCTGCTTTTTTTTATTCCTGCTTTTAGGGAGTACTGTATTTGCATGAACCTTTGTAGACTCTATTTGAGCATGACTATCGGGTCTGTTCTGACACTGTAGATTGTTTAGTTAGTACTAGTATACCATTCCCTTGAAAGAATTTGGCACGTCTAATGCTGAATGAGTAGCGGTAAAATCATTCAATTGAACAATTATTTCATAATGTTTGAATACGACTTAGAAGTAACACATTGTCAGTTAAATAAAATTAGTTTCTGTTTGAGTGGCGTGTGAGAGAATTGACCGTGTGGAAGGGTCGGACATGAAAACAGGGGCGAGGAAATTGCGCAAGAAGCAACAGCGCTTCCATACACCATAAGGTGACAAGGCATATGGTGAAGACAACAACGATGATGATAGATGACGAGGAATTTGATGCCTGGGGTCTCAGTGCGATGATTTGAAGAAAATCTGTTCATCCGTTTCCAAACAAATCAATGATCTTAAAATTGATTTCAACTGATCATCAAAATCAGATTGTGCAATAAAAAGGTGATGTTACAGTATCTGTTTCTAAATAATAAGCATTTTAAAACAAAAGAAACAACTCTAAAAGCAATTCAGACAGCAAAATTATTCGTTAAAAACGAGTAAAGAAATTGACAGTGTTCCAAAAAAAAAAAAAAAATCCCTCGCTACGACTAAAAGCCTCTGTAATTGTTCTAATACATTCCAACTTATTTGCGCTAGAGCACAGAGGACATGTATTTGAGGTAATGACTGGTGATTAACCACTGTCAGTCTGTCATTACCTCCTTTTATGCTAGATACAACAAATTCCTAATATTACAGAGGCATATATAGCGCTGTGGTGGCGCTATATTAGCCAGGTTTCCTCGTCTTCACACCGTCTTCTTGAGAAAGATGCTCAGACTGATCACATCGATCACGGAACTTTACTAACTATGCCAACTTATCCCTGCATTTGGTAACAAGAAAAAGTGAGTATTAATCAATTTGGTCATTATACCTGCAAAAACCACCCACATACAAAATAAGCGTTTTGTGTTTGTTGAGAAACGGTCCACGTGCTATCTAAGTTGGCAAAGTCATTAAGTAGCGGTACTCAGGATTTAAGCTTTCACGTTAAGTTTAGAATGTTTTTTCTTGGTACTCATGACCTAGGTTTAAATTCCGTCAGGATCATATTCGCCCTTGGGTCTTCTGGCTCCTTCAACATAAAAAAATGCCTTTTCTTGGGGAAAAAACGCAATAAGGTTGACATTTTGTTTTATACCCTTAATCTTAAAGTAATGTTCACACTTCCTATGCTAAGTTGTCTAAAAATAAGGTTTACACTTTGTTTTATTCTTCTTTACGTAAGCGCTTTTGAACAATTTTATTCAATACAAGTTCACAGCCAAATAAACAGAGACCCTAATCCATCACAAGCATAACCTCTTCAGACTGAATCTGATGAAATACAACTCACACGAAAATTGCTGAAACTTTATGGCTGACAAACAGTTCTCCAACAGCCGTCAATGCATGTATTTATTTGGAATAACCGGAGGAACTAAGGCACGTCTTATATAGCTTTTAGTATTCCCATACTCTCACATGAGGAAGATCCTCGTAAACTTAGGACACCTAAAAGTTGAAATTTTTTTGGAAGTTTATTTTTGTTTTAACGATTCCAAATGACAGTTCATGCTAGGCACCAAATCACTCTAGGACTGCCTTTTTTGTTACGTATCTTCAATGCCAAAAAAGATTTTCAAATAAATAAATGATAATAATTTCATTATCTTGCATAAATTCATCGTGTTCCTCCGTCCTCTAGATATGAGGAATTATACCAACAACAAAGAGCCTATAGCTTATTGGCACGGTTTGAACACTACTTGATTCTACCTAAGGTATATGCTCACAATTATAAATTTGACGTCCAAGATTTAATGCCTGTTAGCGGCTTACATCAGACATCATAAGCTTTCTCTATTTCAATGCAAAAGCGCCCACACTCGATCAATATGAGATAAAGTCAAAACACGGATATATCTAGACTCTAGAGAGTACAAAGTCTTAATCGGCCTATGGTGTTCAAACAAGGACACGATACAAAATGCCGCATGAGGATCACCTAACCACATGTTAGAACATTTTGAGGCGATATCGACTACATTTAGCACGATTTGACTACGATATTCAAACAAGGACACAACGCAAAAAAGCTGCATGAAGGTCACCCAACTACATTATAAAGCATTTTGAGGCGATATCAACTGCATTTAACGAGATTTGAGTATTTGACTATGATAGTCTATACTGCAACGGTGCAACCGATGCAAATGTTAAATCTAACGTCGGGCAACATGTTCCCATGATCATATTGATAAAAAATTAACAATAAACAGATACTAAAGCATACCAGGTAAAATCAAATACTTTCATGAAAACCCATGGTAAAACAGACTAACAGAGAACAGAAAGAAAAAAAGGGAAGGCTGGGTTAAATACCGATGACATACCTCGTTAGTCATGAGAGACTAGGAGTCCATGAGGCATAAAATTACATTGTGTTTGTCCATCATGTTACAAGCCTAAAAAACTTCTCGCTTCAAATTGCCACAAACATTACACTCCATGATATCGCGGGGATTACCATCCAAAGGTGGCAAGGGAGCCAAAGTGCCAGCACAATTCTCCTTGTCACACACAAATCTCACAAAAAAGTAAGCATGCGGAAAGTCATCGTTTCCTTCATCCTCAACCTCATCGTTCTCCCCGTCGGACTCCATTTCTCCTTCATCTTCCTCCATTGTCTCATCCTCACCTTCATCATCCTCGTGAGACCAGTTAGCCTCAACCTTGCAACGATCACAAATGCATGAAAAGCCATAATCATCTAACAGTCTTTTTTGCCTTTCAGGGTAGCTTAGGTTGACGGGAAAGTAACTCAAACATATCTCTCGACCCTGGGGCACATCATGTATCATCCGGATAATCATGTCAGTGTTTCCATTTGCTGCACTATCGATATAATCAAATCGACATGCATTTGGCAAGCAGTCATGATTAAAAAATGAAGCGTGTGGATAGATAGCATAGGCTCTCACGGTTCTTCCTCCATGTTCCGAGAAAGGTTCCATTAGTCCAAAGGCATTGCAGCGGTCCTTGGAAAGTAGAGATGCCGTCATCTCCACTGTTGGAGACGACGACCCTTCGGGAAATGGTAGTGATGTGATAATGGAGTTTAGTAACATAGCCGAGTCCCGATCAACATCCTGAGTCCCACTTCCTTCAAGTGATAGAAGAGTTTGAAAAGTGGACGGAGAATACATTGCGAGATTGTAAGCAGCAACCAGGTATCGGGCCTGGACTTGGCGTTCATCAGGCTGTTGGTCCACAAGTACATAGCAGTTTCTCAGATAGCTTAGAGCTTGACATAACCATGGTGAGTGAGTCAAGCTGATAGCCAGAGATTGACATTTTGCAGAGCAAAAGCTAGCGTCGTCAGAATGAGAGCATGATGAGCATGTCAAAGCTGTTGCAGTTGGACCAGATGGGCCCACGGACTTACAGCATTGCACACAGTATCTCAAATAAGAGGAGTCACCCTCTTGGTCTCGGCGTTTAAGAGGATAAGCCGAGTAGGTTAAGATGGGGGAGTCTCGTAAAATGACTTGGCCGCCTTTTAGGGCTTGAGAGGCCACCAGACCTCTTCCTTTGCCCTCGATATTTACCAGGCTAAGCGCATTTGGTAGCGCCACTTGGTTTTCTACTTCTGCCATGGGCACCACTGAAATTTAAAAGTGCTGAAAAAGGCAAACTTAACTTCAGTACGATATTGAAAACTGAAATTCACACGAGATAAATGGCTCAACTATTTTGTTTTTGAAGAAATCAAACAGAGAAAAATGGCTCACTAAACTGTATGCACTTTTCATATGGTGAAGTGCCAATCAATCCATGCAATTCACGACGGAATTTTCATATTATACATCAAAAGTGAACGAAATGCACATAAAGAATTTGTTTTACGATTAATTTAGACAGCTGGAATCATGTATTTCTACATGAATCATCCACCGCCTTCAACCAGCAATGGCAGAGCTAGTATCTGAAGTTAGAGAGGCTAGTTAATCAGGAAAAAAGATTTCAAATCTGACAAAAAAAATCAAATTTTCCATAGCCCAGGGACGACAGCCCAATCCCCACTCCCTCCGTCACTGCCAAATGCCAGTCATACACCACTTCCCCTCGAGAAAGAAAAGTACACGGGAAGCCGAGAATATCTGGTGTTCAAAATCAAACTATTGAACACAAACACAGTAACACACTTAGACAATTCTAAGCATTGTTAAATTATAATTACTCTTATTGAAAGATAAAATAACAACTCGACTAATTTGTTAAGCAAATCCAACCAAACAAACACATATTTGTGTGCAAATCTCACTACAATTAAACTAATGGGTTGACACTTTCCTCTTCCTCTCCGAGCATAGCTCCCCCGCAAATTGCGAGATAAGAAGGGTCAAATGTACGCAGTCTTACCCTTGTATTAGCGACAATTTACTTTCCAAGCATTAGCCACTAAAATTAAACAAAACCCAATTATTCAAACCCTTCAAAAATATCATCATCATCAATTCATCATCACACACACAAAATTAAGTTCCAATGCTATATAACTATTCTTATTGCATAATGAAGAACATCAAAGGTATTGCATGAATTAAAGTTGAGGTAATTAGCAAATAATAACAAATTAACAAAATAATTAAAACAAGATTAATGAATCTTACCAAACAACAAAATCTAAAGAACCAGTGGATATCCAGATAATTTGAGGCGGCGGATAATTTAGAAGACACAAAGTACAGTAAACATAAACCTCAACACGTCCACTTTATAGTTAGTCAAGAGTTCGAACACTAGTAGTAACTTAACTGTCAATAAATTCTTGTTCTAGGGTTTTTTATTTTTTTATATTTATATTCCGTCCTATTTTTAAAACTCTTTCGGTTCTTGAGAATAAAAAAAAGAAGGGTTATTCTACATGGTAATCCTGTGTTTTTTAAAATTCTGGCTGGTAACCTTTCATTTTTCAACCACTCACATGGTAACCTGAACCTTTCATTTTTCAACCACCCACATGGTAACCCTGAACTTATTAAAAAACGGTTTCCATGACCATTAACTTTTATTCCGTTAAAAAACTCCGTTAGTTTGCATATTTATTGGCACTTGGGCTTGTTTTTTAGAGTTCAAATGTTTAAATGGACAAGTAATTATGGTCTTCTCACCTCAATTAAATAAATAAAGCCCAAATTTTTCTATGAAATAATTATATTCTAGGTGTGTTAAGAGTATAATTCGTAATACTTTTATTATCGTTATTATTATTATCGTCATTTTTATTGCTTAACAAAGAATACTAAAGTAGTAAATACACCGAAACACATCTTACCTTTATTTTTGTTATAAAAATAATAATAATACAATGTCCATAATAACAATTACAATTCAATTTAATTTATAACAAAAACAAAGGTAAGATGTGTTTCGATAAATTTATTACTTTTATATTTTTTGTTAAGCATTAAAAATGATTATAATAATAAAAACGATAATAAAATGATTATGAATTATACTTTACCACACCTAGAATATGATTATTTGTTAGGAAAACTTGGGATTTATTTATTTTAATTGAGTTGAGAAAACCAACAATTACTTGGTCATATAAGTATTTGAAGTCTTAGAAATAAGCACAAGTCCAATAAACATGCAAACTAACACAACATTTTAACGGAATAAAAGTTAACGGTCACGGATAACTTTTTTTGATAAGTTCACGGTTACCAGGTGGGTAGTTGAAAAACGAAGGGTTACCAGCTAGAATTAAAAAAAACACAGGGTTACCATGTAGAAAACCCAAAAAAGAAAGCACTCTGTATTAATAATCGTTTTGGTAAATACGGTTATATGATTATCTCGATACTTGTTGATGTGAGAACTCAATGACCCGTCAAATTCGACCCAAGCTGGATAAACTGACCAAAACTTGATCCGACACTCGAATCGAGAACTCGAGCTTGAGCCATAACCTGTGTATTGCTAAGAAATTGACCATTATTCCCAAATCCCCCTTAAAACTAATAGATTACCAAAACTACTTATTTTCCCGCCTAACACCACTTATGCTACTATTGGGCCTCTTTTTCAATACCTCTTAATGAAATCCATCTTTATACGAGAGTATGTAAAGTGCTACTATTGGGCCTAAAACCACCTATGCTACTATTGTGTATAACGACCTGATATTTTTGGCCTAATAATTTCCGAGTATTATAATTTCGAGTACTTATAGAAGTCGGTCATGCGTGTCTAATCATCGGCCCGTTATTTGATTATGGTGACGGTTTTGTCTCCTATTTAAAGTACTCAATTTTTATATTCTTTTTAACATTATATCAAAAATATAACAATTAATTATGTGATAAATTTGTATTATCTTCATCTAATATAACACTAAAAAAACTGATAGTTTAATTCTAAATATTCTAAAAAGTAAAATTTTATCCGACGAAATAACTAATTTTTTATCCGTATTTATTCAATCACGCTATCTCTACCATATATTTCATAAATTATTAAACTCAATGTAAAGTGCAAAGACTCTTATGAACCGTCTACTACTTCCCAACTATTAATTTCAACCGCTTAAAACACACCGTGCTGTAGCACGGGACCTAAACTAGTTTTGATAATAAGGGACGAAAATGACCCAATGCTAAATGACTCGAACACGACTTGATATGAACCGAAATAACTCAACCCGCACCCGATCCAGCCGTAGGAAAAAAAAGACTCCGAGTCTTCGATCGTATAGTAGACCAAAAAGTCTCCCTCATGACACGTGTATTCGTCAGAAGCTTCTAACTCTCTCCTAAATTCGTCCTAAATTCTAAATCATCACCTCATCTGAATTCTGATTTTGATTTCAATCGCATAATAACTACAAATTGGGTTATAAATAGTGATCAATCTGCAACATTAATTCTGTGTTTTAGTTTAATTATTTGAAGAAGTAAGTTGAAAGATGCAGTTTTTTGGGGGAACAGAGATAAACCCATCACCACCAGCAGTAACAGCATCAGGAAACAATGCACATATGATTTATATCTTCAACAGAAATGGTGTTTGTTTGCTTTATAGAGAATGGAATCGTCATCTTCACACTTTAGATCCTCAACAAGATCACAAACTTATGTTTGGTTTGCTCTTTTCCCTTAAATCTCTTACTGCTAAGATGGACCCCACTTGGTAATAATCAACTTTTCATCTTTCCCTTTTTTTTAGATTTGTTAATTTGTTTGAGTGTTTGTTTTCGGAAACAGTCTCTTTGTGTATATCTGACTCCCCCTATCCTGCAATTTGCGAGAGCCATTGAGACACCGGGGTAATGTTGTTGTTGCTGTGATCGATACGATTTCTCGTAAAATGTAGCTAGAATATGGTATATGTGGATTAGAATGAATCAGATGAATATCACTTTGGCAAAGTTTTGATCTTTTTCGGTTTTTGTATGGTGATTGAGGAATTAATGTGATTTTCATTTGATTCAAAGAGATATGCTTTGGAAAGTTTTGATCTTTTTGGGTTTTTGGATGGTGGGTTATTTGTTGAATTTTCGATGGTGGGGGTGTGATTTGATTGACTATAGAAGTGCCCAGATCAGTGTAATGGAAATTTGGTGAATGAAGATGAATTCCAAGCTAGAAAGTTGTAATCTTATTTTGGTGTTGTGTAGATATTGTTGGTTTCGGGATGATGGGTGGTGGTTGTGCTGGTCAATCAGATTAGATGACTAGCTGTTGATCTGCCACGAAGCCTTCTTAGAGAAATTTGGCTAGAGTTTGTACTTGGATAGTTGGATTGTCATGAATCAAGTGAATCCTACTTGTTTGATCTTTTCGTGGATTTTGAATTATTTGTTGACTTTTGGATGGTGGGAATGTCATTTTGTTGTGATAGGAACCCCCCGTTGTAGTTTAATGGAGATCGAAAAATGAAAGATGAATTTCAATTAAGAAAATTGGAACTTCTTTTGGATGTTTTATGGAATATTTGGATTGGATTTAGGGTGTTGGATGGTTGTGCTGATAGAGTAGATCCACATGCTTGGGTATCTCTTGAACCTTTTTGGGTTGTGAACTTGTTACTTCTGACTGTTCTGAGGAGGCTAATCTTTTGATAGAGTTCAATGTGTCCGTTATTTCATGTTGGATAATATGTGAGAAAGAAGCAATGTCCATATCAACCTGTAAAAAACACAAAACTGGAAGATTAAACACACACCGATACCTTGTGGCTATATCACCGGCTTACATTTGAACTTATCAAACATGCTCAAATTAAAGGAAAACCAGTCCTGGTGGAACATGCAATAAATCTGGAGGTAAAATGCTATTGAAGAATGAACAACATAGATAGGGTGTAAACAGAAAAAGCTTAGATTCTGGCATTCTGTAAGCTACTGAGTAATGTGTATAATCAAGTGCGAGGAAAAAAATATATAGGTTGTTTGGACAGAATACTATTTGATGATATGGGCAGAGATGAGATGTAATCAATTCTTTCATCGTAAACATTGACATTTATCCCCACTTCATCTTAAACAGTGAATTTTTTTCGTTTATGGGTACAGATTAGGAAGTTGTCTTACTGTTCATTATCTATGATCTATCTCAGATAGTTCTTCAACATTGACTTATATTGTATATGTCTTACAATGCCTAAAATTTTATTTACGTAACTTCACCGAATATTATGTTACACAAATTTTGTTAGAAGTATCCAACACACACATTTGTTGGACTCAGGTATTTTATGAATTGTTTTTTGTGTTTTTGGCTTGAAGTGAAATGTCCAAGTGTCATAACAATGTCGGTGTGTCAAAGTGTGGACCTTCGCATCTCTGAAAGAAAGCTGTCGTGGTCAAGCCATGTGTAGTACTCCGTATTTAATACTGAGGATCAAACTAAAGCTACAAAATTGCAAATAAAATGCTGTATCTGTAATGAGATTTTGAGCAATTTGGTGCAATTGAAATTCATGTAGATCAGTAATCTTAGACCATGTTGCATAAGTTGCATTTTATTGAAAGTTGGAGTATATAGAACACTCATGATGTTTATGTTTCTGATGTCGAGGCAGTGCGGACAAGGTTAACCTTGGGGTGCCGCAATTGCCAGGCCAGGGGTGCTCTTTCCATAGTTTCCGTACCAATACTTATAAGCTTAGTTTCATGGAAACACCATCTGGAATAAAGGTATGGTTGTATTTTTAATATATCTCTTGTAGTAAGTGTGATTTCATTTCGCATTTGATCAATGTTATCCTCCAGTCACTTGTGCTCCTATATCGCTACGAGGACTTAGGACTTAGGAGTAATGTACTATGACTTTTTTTCCTGTAATAGGAATCCAGCTGTGAATGATCTCTAGTTGAATGCTTCCGTGCTTATGAAATTAAGTTTCTAAGCTTTTGATTAGAACCTTTTCCAAATTGCCAGCCATTCACCCTGATCTTAATGATTTTGCAACAGTGTCTTTGGAGTTCTTATTGTACTTTTAGATTAGATTAGATTCACCGTTTGATTTGCTTTTCGATGTGGCACCTTTACCCATTCACCTGCATAGTCAGATTACCCCTCACGTGATTTTTACCAAATTCAAAGGGCAAGGAAGCATTATCCTCAATAGGGATAAGGGAAGGGGGAGAGGAGAAATTCATGATGGATGAAACTTATAATTAAGAGAAAGTAGTTATCCTTTCCATTATCTCCAACTTAGGATATGGTTTATTAAGGAGGGTCGATTACCCCGTGTTTTTTCTTTATTATCTTTTCTTCCCTTCCCCGTCCTTACCTCATTGCTACAAACAAAATGATCTTTTGTTCCATGTTCCATCCCTTTTTTTATTGTCTCGGGCCAAAGACTCGTTATTGGTTGACACTTAAAAATATACGGAGTATGTGGTAATAAAGTCAAATGGCTTACAAAACTGTTTATTCTTCATATACTGGAGTAGCAGATGGTTGATGCAATTTTCGAAGCATTTTGTTACTGTTCATTCACAACTAGTGTATTTGTGTTTCCAACACGGGGGTTAGAATTTGTACATTCAGCTTTCTTATTCTGCCGTGGGAGGGAGACTTTGAGGCCATTGGACTATGTCCTCACCTCATGTTGCTTACCTTATATCATGTTACAAAGGGATTTCTC
>JAGPOY010001419.1:0-17491 GCA_018983105.1 Silene uniflora
CGGGTATTACACAAAAACAAATAATGGCGGTTTTAATTCTCCATAAATTATAAAACACTATTAACTTTTTACGTCACACTTTACGTCGGTTGTTACTATAACCGCCATAATATATCTATCGTGGCGTTTTCTATATAGAACCGTCATACAAAATAAGTGTTATCACGTCGGTTCTCAAAAAAACCGTCATAATAGACATCCCATACTCATAAAAATAGGGTTCCCGCCAAATTTTTGGGCTTTAAATGTCGTTTCTTCTTGAACCGCCACGATAACCGCGACGTAATAGAGGTTTTTTCTACTAGTGTATACAGTATGATTCATTGTGTTTATATACAATGTGTAACTAACTATATTAGTGTAACTAACTATATTAACTTAGTTAGGTATATCTAACTAACTACTTACATTCAAGTCAAGCTTGGTCAATCTCAATACATAATTTTTTGGTGTTGGACATGTAAAAGATGATCCGACATCGCGCTAAAATTACTCGATTTTGAATGAATTTTGATGGATAAAAGTCCAGTACAATACTCGTATGACTTTCCATGCACCTATTGAGGCATACAACTATAATATGAATTTGCCAAATTATTCTTCGAGAGTTAAGGACTTGAACTATTAATTTTTCTAGTAATATGGAGTATCATGTAAGACTATATATCAGCGTAAATATTTAATGGCTTCTAAAGCAAGCTTGATAGACTCTAGGAGAAGTTTAATTTCTAATTTCTATCCTATAAGACCATGGTATATAACTAATAGAATATGAGATTTTATAAGTCACATGTTTTAAATTTCAGTCGTCATAATTTACCAATTCAATATATGCAAGTGAAAAAAATACACACTATTAGTGTATACATCAATTTCATATGTTGGCAAAATTATACATACGGGAACGAAGTTCTCATAATTTAACTTACTGAAATTTCTACAAACAATTAAATTGATTTGTATTTAGCCTATTATTTCGAGGATGATTACGAAAACATCAAACATCAAACATGTAAAGGAACTTGGATTCTAATGAATGGAGCTCCATCTGCCTTGCTATAATTAGCCCCAACATTGCCGCTTTTGCCTTCGTAATGGGAACGTTCTATGTGTGCCTAACCCGCTTGACTGTCGCGCGTCCCACATATCCCAAACCATCTCACACTACTACCCCCTAACCACAACCCCTGTCATTTTATGTTGCGATATTAAATAATTTCAGTTTGAAAAGAATTATAGCTCATAAAAGTGAACAAACATAAGAGTTAATAACTTCAAAAATAGGGTGGATCTTTATAGATTGTTTTTGGTCCTCTTAGAAGGGAGAAATAATATACACGATATATAATACAAAGTGAATGGCTTACTTATTTGATAAGTTTTTGATATAATTACTTTAAATTATTTTAATTTACTATTTTAAAATTCTGATAGTAGTTTACAAAACATGGACTAATCCCTATTTAATTATTTTTTATTTCCTATTTAATTATTTTTTAGTAATAGCCAATGAAATCGCTCCAAAGTAATAACCAATGAAATCGCTTCAAAACATCCTCTTTTAAGTATATAGATAGATAGATAGATAGATTAGATAATTGTTTATTACGTAATCGTATGGCTATCATGGATATCTACGGAGTACTCTGTTTAATTTATGAATAATTCTTAGGAAAATGAAAGATGTAATTTATATGTTTTTATCTAGCTTATTTGTCTACCAACCAAATTGTATCCTCTCAATTGTTTTTTGAATTCCCATTTTATGATAAATTATCTATTTTTCGCTCCTTTAATTACCTGTTTGTTTATAATCACCTTACAATTTCCATGGTCCAAAACAACATTATGAGCTGTAATTTGGTTAATATTACCCTTAGACATTCTTTTCCCTGCCCCATTTTTGGAGGCAAATCAATCTCATTTCTTATACATGGCTACTTGATTTTATAGAAATGTTACATTGATAAGAAAATAAATAATGTCTTACAAAGTTGATCATGAGTATGATTATTTGTTCAAAATCGTTTTAATTGGGGATTCGGGAGTTGGTAAATCCAATATTCTTTCAAGGTTTACTAGAAATGAGTTTTGCTTGGAATCCAAGTCTACCATTGGTGTCGAATTCGCTACAAGAACATTACAGGTAATTGCATTTTACATGATTATGCAATGTTATTTACAGAATTACAGCTAGATATATCGAAGAGGTCTTAACCTAATGCTTAAGACAGATATTGTATTGGTTGCGGGCCAATACTCTAATAATAGCATGATATTTATTGTATTGAGGTTAATTAGAGTAATTGCAGGTAGAAGGAAAGGTAGTTAAGGCGCAAATATGGGACACAGCAGGACAAGAGAGGTATAGAGCCATAACAAGTGCATATTACAGAGGAGCAGTAGGAGCCCTACTAGTCTATGACATAACTAAGAAGCAAACATTCGACAACGTGACTCGATGGCTACACGAGCTACGTGACCACGCTGATTCCAACATAGTGATCATGTTAGCAGGCAATAAGTCTGACCTTAGGCATCTAAGGGCGGTCTCTGAGGAGGCTGGGCGAACCTTGGCAGAGAACGAGAGTTTGTCCTTTGTCGAAACATCAGCCTTGGAGTCTAACAATGTTGAAAAGGCTTTCCAAGTTATTCTTTTAGATATTTACCAGATTATTAGTAGGAAAGCATTAGCTGCTCAACAAGCTTCTGGTACCGTGCCTCAAGGGACGACGATTAATGTTGGGAATGCTAATAATAATTTTAACAAGAAGACTTGTTGTTCCAACTAATCTAGGCGCCTAAATTTTATTGTCTTGGAGGATTAGTGAAAGTGTTGTAAATTGATGATTTATTTAGGAAGAAAATATGTATTGTAAATAGTAAAAGCGATCGTTTTTCTTTCTTATACGAGTAGTTATCGATGATGCATCAATGTATAATTATGTTCATATATTTTGTTAACCCACATGTTAAGGTCTAATTCTCGAACTAGAGAAATTTGTCTTCGTCGTGTCTCCTTTAGAATGGGTAATGAACTACGGAGTAATAGTACATCCTATTGATATTTGACAGATGCGAATTCCTCAACAATGAACATATGTGATCAAGATAGCCTTTTTTAGTTGGTGGTGACTCGGGTATGATACTGCCGACTTTGGTTGTAAATTTAGTTTTAGACTATTGTAGTAATGTTGTTCGGTTGTATTCGTCGCGATGGAAGTGCTGCAGTGTAATCGAGTCGTATTTAATTTGATCTTAAACTTAAATCATTGTATATTTGTATAATCACAATCGAAAATCAGTTTTTGAGCAGGTCAATAGCAACTCCTAATGAGTAATGAATTAGAATAATAAAGAAAAATAAAAAAACGCGCCCACCGTGGGGCTCGAACCCACGACCACAAGGTTAAGAGCCTTGCGCTCTACCAACTGAGCTAGACGGGCTTGTTGACTATGGTTTTGTAGTAAACATATATGACCTCTTTTACATTGATAAAGACCACGAATCGCCACAATTCCTTTTTTTCAGCCGTGTAGTTAACTTGAACTCTTGCTCACCTTTATCAATCATCCATAGATCCTTTGCCTACCTTGTACTCCACCTCACCGACTTCCACATACAAATATCATTATCATAACTTTTAATCATTTTTTTTAACCAAAAATAATTGAACTAGCCCATAGTTTACCGTCGTTAGGGTGTCTATTTGATTTGGACGTGTCCGTTTTCTCTCCATTTCCTCAAAAGAAATGGAGAGGCAAGTTCTTATCGATGGTCCGGATCGTATTTTCACAACATCTAACGGTTCTAAATTTACGCGTAAAAATAAAGGAAAAATAGGAGTGAAAGGGAAAATTACTTCGTAGTATTTAAAGAGATTGTGAGAGGAAATAGAGAGGAAATGAAGAGGATCCATTTTGGATTTGGACGGCCTTGTTGGCTTGTTCTAAATGCTAGAATGAGGAGTTGAGGCGTAAAAATATAAGGAAACGTATTGTATATTAGTGCATCTTGAAACCCTTTTATGTTATATAGGTCCTGGTTTTAAGAACCTCCTGAAACCCTTCTCAGACAGCCCTGATTGTCGTAACAAATGTATCGAAAACATAACGTCAGGCTTCGCAAAAAATAAAATAAAATAAAATAATGTCAGGCTTCGCCAACAAAAAAAAAGAATTACGTCAGGTTGATTAATATAGGATGGATATAAATAGAGTGTCCCAGTACATTTTACGAGTGTATATATTTATGTGTTCCCTTAACTGTTGATCAATACAAAGAAAGTACTCCGTACTTCTATTATTCTTTGATTGATGTGAAGCTGTAATCTCGTGTGGTATTAAGTCGAGCCTTTTCCATTTTTACATGTTGGCTTCGTGATTGAGTCACTATAGAGTAAGGAGTCACAATAAGGCTATGTTTGGCATGACACTTCAAATAGTTTATTTGACCAAAATTTCAGCGACATGGTTTTTGCAAGTGTTTGACAAATAGCTTATTTGTCCAAATAAGTTATTTTCCATGTTTTACCCCTTCAATCTATGATATTAAATAATGATCATATATACTTTAATGTTATTTTATCAAAAATTAGCTACTTTTACAGCTAGTTTGCTAAACATTTTTTATACAATTAGTTACCTTAGGAACGTACCTTTTCACTAGAGGTGTCCAAATGCGGGCTTGGGCCGGACATGGGCCGGGCTCACGTTTAATTTTTGGCCCACGGACAAGCGGGTTGGCGGGTTCGGGACGGGTTAGTGGGCCGGGCCTTTGTATTTTTCTTAAAACGCCTTGTCCGTACCCGCTAATTTAGCGGGCGGGATGGGTCGGGTTCAGTGGACGGGACGGCCCATGAACAGCTCTACTTTTCACATACGAATTTTACTATTTCACATACGAATTTTCACGTTACAATGTCAATTACCTTCTCAGGTTTTAGTTAATTTTTCAGGTTTCAGTTACCTTCTCGGGCTAGTTTTAACAAACATAGCCTAAAGATTAGACAAAGCTCTTAGGTTTGGACCTCGTCGGAACATATAAGCCTCGGGTCCACGTTTATTGACTGAAACACAGCTTTTTTTGGTGTTGATCAAGAATATCTCTATCGATAGCTAGACAATCTATTTCAGAATACTGAGAGCAATTTAATAAGTTGACACCTTTTAAATTTGACTTTGTTATTCGCAGGAAATGTGCTGAAACACAATGAGAAGAAGAAATCAAACTCCGAAACCCAAACGAGAAAGAATATTCGGCTACACAAAGCATAATTTTCCTACTTCGATACTCGTCATCTCCTAACCTTTAATTATTTTTTTACAAGATCTGTATGTGTAAGGAAACAGCAATTACTCTCTTACCGTTTACGGAAGAACAATTTTACCAACTGTAATTTATTCCTTGTCGGTTTATATACGACTAGTTTATACTTATTCCACACTGCGAGCGACGTCGTTTTCAACCACGTTTATATAACCAAAATTTCACCACTTAACCTTCCATCTAATTTTTTACCTTATTTCGTTCAAATTACGCAGAGAACAAAACTTCCTGTTTTCCTCTTCCTTCAATCCCCAAATCTCTTACAAATCCCCAATTTCTAGGGTTTCACAAAACCCAATATTCCACAACATTCAATCAATAAATCCCCAATTTTGACCATTGTAGTGATCAATTGATGAAGCTGTAGGGTTTGCGACATTGAATAAGCAAGAAAATGCAGACGGAAGCTAGGGTAGGAGATGGGTGTACCAGGAAATACGTCAAAGTTAAGCAACAACAACAACATCAATCGCAAATTGGTACGGTGTCGCAGCTTCTCGCCGGTGGAATTGCCGGCGCCGTCAGTAAAACTTGTACCGCCCCTCTTGCTCGTCTCACCATTCTCTTTCAGGTATTACCGTGTTTTATCGGAATACTTCCGTTGTTCCATTTGATTGTTTACGTTTTTTTCAACGGGATTTCGAGAAACAAGTAGTTGTAGTTTCAGTGTGATGGCTAATTAAAGGTGATTAGGTGTAAACTAATTGATTTCTGAGTCAATTAAGGAATTTCTTTAATATAATGCTTTGCAAGAGTATGAGATTATTGTACTCTCTCCGTCCTGGTCATTTGTTTACCTTTGGTTTTGGCACAAAGACCAAGAAGAGGGGAGGACACCATTTGTGGGTGTTGTTTGTGAGTAACAAGTGGACAATACGCTATGTGGATGATTAATTGTCCCTTCAAAAATATTTATAGTATAGGAAGGTAAACAAATGATTGAGACACCCATAAATGAAATAGGTAAACAAATGACCGGGACGGAGGGAGTAGTTAATTCAGTGTTTTGTTAGCTTGTTAGAATTAAGTATGTTGTGCCGTTGAGCATAATTAGTGGGCAGTGAAGTTAATTGGGTAAATTCAATGTTTTTTATCTTTAATTAGGAATTCCATGTGATGTATAATTGCTTCTTTATTTTCTGTTGCCATATTCTGAATATGTGATTGAGGTTTTCCGGTTTATGGGATTTACTGGTTCATTTGTTTCTTATGGGAAGAACTCTGACTTGTGAGTAGTTGTAGGTTTGTCACCAAATTGTTTCTAATTGTACTGTATGGCATTCTTTCTCGTCTCTTCGAAAGGAATCAATTAACTGAATCGGCTTTCATCTATTAGGGCTTGCTTGGGATGGTGTGATAGGGTAATAGAGCTTAAATGAACTATTTCCTAGTCTACGTTAGCTTTTGGAGTCAACTGTAAAGTTACTGCGACTCTGTAGTGGACACTGCATAGAGAGGTTTATCTTTGAAACTTATTTTTGTAGTTGATGCGTGTAATTTCTCAAGTGGGATTAAACTTTTCTTTTTGCTTAAAAACTTAACTGGGAGTCAGTCGAGTTTATGGAGGAGAATTCTTTTTAATGTGGTTTTTTGTTGTGTTTTTAGATACAAGGAATGCACTCAAATGCTGCAACCTTGAGAAAAGCTTGCATATGGAAGGAGGCTTCACGGGTTTTGCACGAGGAAGGAGTAAAAGCATTTTGGAAAGGGAATCTGGTTACAATAGCTCATCGTCTTCCATATTCTTCTGTTAGTTTTTACTCGTACGAGCGGTACAAGAATGTTCGTATCATGTTCCATAAGCTTAAATTTCTTTTTTGCTTTTGTGTTTTTTGGATGATGATCTAATTACACATTCTGGTGGTGCTACTTTGTCTGACTTCTTTTTGAAAAAAATTGCAGATTTTGCAGTCATTTCCGGGATTAGAGAGCAATAGTGAAAACATAGGTGCCCACCTTATTGTGAGATTAACGGGTGGTTTTTTAGCTGGAGTAACAGCTGCGGCAAGTACTTATCCTCTTGATCTAGTGAGGACACGCCTTGCTGCTCAAGTAAGCTCGTGAATCTACCTTGAACTCTTCGCACTCTGTTTGTTCTGCCTTTGTATGTCTGCTGAATGCTTTTCCATTGTAGATTATTGGTTTTTTTTGTTTTTCCTTTTTGTTATTTTACGTGAATTGAATTTGCGTGGATAATAGCAACATAAAATACGTCAGAACTAGCATCCATGGATACAGCTTATTTTTGTATTTTTATAAAATAATATGAAGTCTTCTACTGAGATAGCATTCGTCAATTTCAATTTCTCGTTTTGTCTTAGCTAGTCACAGGGCATGCATTTACAAGTTGACCAGCTGCCTAAGAACTGTAGATATTTACCAATAGCTGAGTTTGAACTGTTTTCATCCATTTGAATGAACTTGAAGTCTCTACCATCAGTTTCATAAGTTCCATTCTAACTTCTGCAGACAAATGTCATTTATTACAATGGTATATGGCACACGCTCCGTACTATTTGCAAAGAAGAAGGCATTCTTGGTCTTTATAAAGGACTCGGACCAACATTATTGGTATGCTCTTCACTTTACATTCAATCCCATTTCATATTGAACATGTGTCCGTATATATAGTCTCATCTGACTGTCTCCTGCAACTACAGAGCGTGGGGCCAAATATAGCAATCAGCTTCTCCGTTTATGAAACCTTGAGGTCCCAGTGGCAGTTAAAGAGGTGCGTACTACATTAAGTTGACTCTCTGACATTCTCAAATGAGATGGTCTAACACACTTTTCTTGTGAGACCACCCAACATATAGTTCATATATATATATATTAGTTAGCCAGAAGTCCTAATAAATACACGAGCCTGTCTCACACTTTTAGTGTGTGAGACCATCTCTTAAGGTCTAGACTTTTAATTAACTTAATTGCGTTATGTATATTTCTTCTAAGTTACATTTGCTTAGCTACTTCCTCTG
Source organism: Silene uniflora (assembly GCA_018983105.1). Taxonomy (NCBI): domain Eukaryota; kingdom Viridiplantae; phylum Streptophyta; class Magnoliopsida; order Caryophyllales; family Caryophyllaceae; genus Silene; species Silene uniflora. Next base: position 8,308 of record JAGPOY010001419.1, read on the forward strand.
CTTTTTTGACCTCAGGCCGCATGATTCCGGTGCTCTTGTCAGTCTTGCATGTGGAAGTGTCTCTGGCATTGCCTCATCAACTGGTGAGTAAGCCTAACTTCTAGAACGCAAAAAGCTTATGACGTCTGTTTATTGAGATCCTTGTAATTTTGCTGTTTGTAATGATTACCTTATATGCCGCCTGCTGAAATGTGTAACAGTAGCTTTGAGTAGTTAACATGCTCTAATTTATTGATGCTTCTTCAACGATTTACCCCAGTCATCTGTAGCTGCTTTGAGTTTTTTCACCTTACTTAGAAATAGTGCCGGCGTGGAAGAGAGAGGGTCCTTGAATGAAATTTTTTAGATTCTTGTAGTTTTGTTTCCTAGAAGATTCTGTATGACTGTATGCTTCAAAGATGTTAATAGATGCAGTTCTTGATTATGCTTTTGATGCAGAGAAACAGGTCAATGTGCTGGCTCTGCATTAATTGTCTAACAAGACTGATTAGAGCCAGGGATCAAGATTGTATTGTTTGTCGCTTATGAATTTTGTAAGGCTTAAGATATAAAAAATGCATTTTTTTTCATTCTTTGTTTAAGTAATCTTATGCTTCGATTAACCCAATCTTGCCACAATTTTTGCATAACATCTTCCAAGCAGTGCAGCTGATCCCTTTTCTAGGGAGGCACCAGTCTCGGATGATTTGAAACATTCTCTACGCCAAATGTGAGAGGCTTCCTCTTTTTGAGGTATGCTTCTCACTTAGGCGTGCTTTGTAGTGTATGGCACTTAAATAACCTGTATTTCCACTTCACCTCTTCATAGTTTTATACTCGCTAGCTTCCATTATTCTGAAGCTTCAGTATTGCCTAGTGTCCTTATTTATGATTGGGTAGTGACAAGTAAATGCAAGAATAGTGTTGCAGTGACATTATCAATGTCTTGAGATCCTGACGTGATTGGAATTTTCTGGAATTATTTGCATTGTGAAGAAATTAATGATGGTTTCATAGGATGAGGAAGTGTCACACTGTCACCCTAGAATTACTCTAATTTGTATGGCTGTCTGATATTGTTCTTTAAACGTGGAGATTCAGTACAGGTGGTCAAACATGTGTGCTTTTTTCCCAAGTCCTAAATATTTCTTGGCCTCAGACAGGAAGGGCTTCTGTGTCCACATGTGAATTGTGTATCATATTGAAGTTTCACTTAACTCCGGATACTATTATTCTGCTGGCATAATTATTGATTGCAAACTTAGACTTTAGATTGAATTCTTACTGGTTTTTCAGTAATGGATGTGATTTTTTTAGAGTTATCCGTAAATATCATACCCGACTAGGTTGTGCTACCCTTGGCATTTTCTCTCCAAGTATTTTTTGCGTTTGGAAGAAAAAGAATAATATCTTCATTAATGCTGTTTTGCCGGATGCAGTTATATTTCCCATTGATTTAGTGAGGAGGCGGATGCAACTGGAAGGAGCAGGTGGGCGAGCACGTGTGTACAACACGGGCATATTTGGTACGTTAAAGCATATCGTCCGAAGCGAAGGTTTTAGAGGATTGTACAGGGGAATACTCCCTGAATACTACAAGGTTGTGCCTAGTGTTAGCATTGTTTTTATGACATATGAGGCAATGAAGAAGTTTTTGTCAAGTCATCCTCCAGATCAGTAGCTGCATTATACTAATAATCCGGAGAGAAGTACTCATATTGACAAGGAAAATCTCTCCGACAGGCAACGTACTACATTGATGGGTTTTTTTTCCCTTTTCAGTGGTCTAGACATCTAAGTAGATGACAAATTTTGGTTCTTTTCAATGGCGATGAAAAATTTACTTGTATAAACAGATAAAGAAGTCCTGATTAATCACAAAGTAGCAATTATGTTTAGTCTAGTTTTTCCGTTATGTTGTACGTCATGTACCGGAGCTATCTGTATTGTTGAGGAAATATTGTAGAATTCGACAGCATTGATATGATTGTGTCTTCTTGATTCTTATAGGCTTTTGCGAAAGGGTTACACATATTCCTATCTCAGAAGTTAGAACAGATTACCAAACTGTATTGAATCTGGTTTTGAGAGTGGTGGCTATGTGTTGTGCATCCTCCATCATATCGAGATATGTTTTTTCCTTTGATTGGATGTACCGGTAGTGTTTGTGGGAGCAACCTTTTCTTAATTTCACCCCATTGATGACAGATTGACAGGCGCGGCTACATTTTGGGTGGATATTGGTATAAGAGGTGTGGGGGTGGAGGGGCGACGGGAGTTTTTCAGGGGTTGAGTTTGGCTTTAAATTTTAAAGTGGATATGGGGTTGGTGACTTGGTGGTGATAAAAATGGGCTAGAAGTAGTCATATCTGGAGTGTGTAGTTGGCGAAAGGATTCAGACTTACGGAGTATAATTTATCGTTAGTTTTGTGTGATGGAAAATGTTCGTAGTCGTAAACTAGTAAACTACTAGCTGGGATAGAAATTAGAGAACAGAAGTTCCAGAAACTTGGAAGTTGCGAACTAGTTATTGAGATGGTGCAGAAGGCAAGTGAAACGTAAACTATTGACCAAAAGAAAGCGACCAACTTCTGCATAACAATACGAATGACATAAATGGAAAAGCGGTCCGCAAAACTTTTTTGGCATATCATAAATTGAGAATCTCGTCTCAGTAACTCATTGTTCATCACTGGCAATTTGACAATTAGGACTCAAATTCTTCCTACATTTCAAAGTACAATACATTTAACAAATTATTACTCCGTGTGTATAATCACTGAAAATCTATGAACGATGAATCGAGATTCGAGAAGGACCCCCATAAAAATCAAGGGTGGAACTCATCTAAGATTTTCATGGTCGAGAACTCTGAGAAACCACAAGTGAAGAAGTATCATGTTGTGTTGTGTTGTGTTGTGTTGTGTCGTGTTGTATCGTGTAACAATGTCGTGGAAAGGGTATGATGGATGTATGAAGGGTGTATCTCTTTAAATGGGGAAACTTCCGGTATAGCGAATATGATCAAGAGTGCGACGCAATCCATATTTATTTACAGCTGCATTGGCTGCTCTGAAACCTCCTCCATAAGCCGGAGAAGCATCATGTGCAATCTGGTGCAAAAAGAACTCTCCCAACTTCTTTTCCACCTCAGAAGTCCTTCCTTTCTTTGACGATGAGTTGGATGATGACGTGGCTGTTGATGTCGATGCCATGCCTCTGAATCCGGGTATTACTTCCGATTCCAGCCACATGTAAGACAGAACTTGACAGATGCCCTCCTCTACTTCAGGGCTTAGATTTCGATAACCTGTTGATTTTTGGAAACTTGGGATTAAGGTCTTAAGGATTAAACCAGGCAGTATTGACCCACTGACTCATTTGAAACAAAATCGTTACCTTTAAGCCGTAGCCAGCCATGCATCAACTCATGAGCAAGTATAGCGCCAGTCAATAACCTGGATTGAAGGCGAATAAATTAAGGTATATTGCTTAATCGAGATGGCAGTGTATTCATTTCTATTGTCATACCTTGGTAAACCATAGAGGACAAGAATAGCTGTTACTTCACATCTTCGAGTTAGCTTCTGAGGATGTGTTCTCATTCCTACTAATCGATGCCCACCAATTCTCGGTCTTCTTAGTATCTGAACATTTGGAGAGACAAGGACCATCAGTACTTGTTCTACAGTGGACTCGACAAACGGGTCAATTAAGGTTCAGGTCACGTCATTTTTGTCATGGCTAATCACTATGAGAAGGTGAGGACATACGCTAGTGACCGTCTGCTCTTCAGAAAGACACAAGCCTCTGGTCTCTGGCATATGGTGGTATCCCTGTCAACAAATTATCCACCACATTAGAATTTGATCCAAGACATTGCAAAGGAAATCACAGAAAAGGCGATAAGTACATTTTTCTCTCCTACAATGGCCTCATTTAAGGCCTGTCGTTCAACGAGAAGCATGGGAATTTGCTGATCTAATCTCATGTTCATGCCTTCATAATAGTCTCGAATGGCGTGATATAGAGGCTGGCAATCTCCAGTGTCCATAATTGCGGATTCCATGCACTCTAAGCATATACTTCTCCCATCTTCCAACCCAATGTACCTTGTATTCCAAGACTGCAATTGTATAAAACAGTTGACATTAGCCAAGCAGACTCCGATAAGGATAAAAAGGGATTAGATTTGACTCGTAGGTACCTCTAAACGTTCGCAGCTACAGCAACGAGCTGTGTTATCATGTTCATGTGAGGGGCAGTATTTCTGGGACCAAAATGGGTGGCATCGATACTCGATCAATCCAGCTGCATTTGTAGGAATCTGGAATAGGGTAGAATACTTTTTTAGATGATCTAAATGTATACTCCATCTGTTTCTTCGATTTCTTCTTACTTTACATTTTCCGTAAGTAGAATTTCAACAAAAAGGGGGAATTGGATGAAGTAACAGAAAGAGATCCTTACAAAATGATGACAAACTTCACACTTTGGATGGGTTAACTCCTTGAAACAAGATTTGTGGTATGGATCCCTTCCTGACAAAGAGAACTTGAATCAACAGAAAAGGTAAGATTTTTTCTGATATTTGTATCAGTACAGTTGAAACAACGAGCATATGCTATCAAGCATTAGTAAATCCAAAGCATTTGTACCTCATGTTCAGTGATGGGATATCCGCAAGAGCGACAGCAAAAGCATTCTGGATGGAAAAAGGTTCCCATGCATCCTAGATAATTACCATACCCAATATCCCGATTGCATCCGCTACATAATCTGTAATGTGTCCCCAGCAGATCAAATACTATAATCATCTGAGTTTGCGGTACATGTTTGATTTTGAATGATTTTAACAAATTCTATAGCTCTTAACCGCGGGTTTGAATGTATGATACACTTAAATACAAAGAGAGGGGCAGGAAATGTTACTTGTATGATCTAGGACAGAAAGGGACAGGATCATAAGGAGGGTAGTCAGGATAAGAGGGCATATATGGAGGATAGGAAGGTCTATGCAGGCTGTCCTGTCCCCTTGCAACTTCATCCTCATTTTCTGACCGCCATTTATACCCTGAAATATTAAGACACCACTAATTCAGTAATCACCTCATTAGATGGGTCGGTCTCATTTAACGACTGTAGTAGAAGATGACATATAAGGAAAAGTCTCCAACATACATACCATTTGGTTTCCTCACGTCGTCTGCCAAAGAAAGCGCAAGTGAATGGTCTACCTCTTCTCTGCCTTTCTCCGGTCTAGGCCGACCATCCTGAAGGTCAGCAAATGGAGTGATTGAGTTTAATCAGACATTGCACAAGCTCAAATTCTAATCATTCATTTGTTAGAAAACATTAAACACAAATTTTCAACTGTTAAATCACACTTCAGAGTGGCCCACTAGTTTAATTGGTAAAGTCATTGATTAATGGCGCTCATGAGTCATGACCTAGGCTCAAAACCCGTCAAGGTTAAAACAGCCATTGTGACTCCCTCCGCGCTAAAACAAATTATAACATTCCTTCTACATGACAATTTTGGGTAATGAGAATCCGAAATTGAGTAATCTTGAGAATCAGAAATGCCTACATTTTGCCAAAATTATAATTGTGGTATTATGTAATACCCAAGTTTTTATCTAAGTGAACCAAACAAGGAGAGCAAAACTTTTGTAGATATATATTACCAGCGAAGTCCGGGGCGGTCGCCAAAGCATGTTGTCGTCTTCATCAAACTGTTGATGCTGACCACCAATTGATGAGCCGTGACTAGACCCTCCTCCGTTCCCCTTAAACACTTTACTCAACCATTTCATAAACTTGGATTTCCTCTCTACATTAGACGAAGCGGGGAGTCCTGCTTATCATATTAAAGCAGCTGAGTAATTTATAATCACAAATGTTCAATCTATAACACTAACAGCTTATGACAATTACCAAAATATAGCTTCGGAAATAAGCAAGGTCGCGATTTATGGAAGTCAAAATTTATTTGTTCATTAGGACATTTTCTTGCAGAAATGAACATAGAAAGTTTATAGAAACTCTGAAGTACAAAACTTGAATAATATCATTCTGGCGTTTGCTTGCATAATTCAACATACATACGTCCATGAAATAAATAAAAACACAAATACTTATTTCATACGATCTTAACTTAAGACGTTCTCACAACCGATTTAAATAATGTTAAAATGAGGAAGAAATTGTCAGAGGTCTTAATTTAAAACCGCACTAAGCAAGTAAGCAAGACCTAACTAAAATAAAAATGTGCATAGGAAATGAAATCACCCAAATCACAAAAACACAAACTTCACAACATTTTCATCGATTTATAAGATTTACTCGCATAATTCAACCCATCCAAGTCACATATACCACCAAATAAGCATATAACTTTTAAAAAAATTACCCGGGCCTTTACGTGCATAATTCAACATAAGCATGTCGCACTGGTTTGTCTCATGTAAAACCGTTTAGAACTTATGAAATCGCGCATTTATATAAGCATAAAAGATATAAACCCTTTTTTTTTTTTACTGATTCATTGAGAATTTCGGGTTGCTAATATAACAAAGTTCGAAATAAACCAAAAGGATCTAAACTTTATTTTCGGGTTGAAGAAATATTTACAAGCATTTATACTCAATATGAGCTACAAATTCAGAGACAGAGAATCAAATTAAGAAAAAAAAACTAATGAAAATAAAGAGGTTGTACCATAAATGCAGGGTTGAGAAAAATGGTTGACTTGAGAAGAATCAGCCATGAAAATGGAAATCTAAGTAAAGAGAAAATGGGGTGCGGTTTGGAAAAGGCGAAAGACGAAAGACGAGTTTTTAGAGGGGGTTGAAAGAGACCCCAGGAATTTGAGAAAGAAAGGCGAGTAAAGGGGTTTAAGAGAAGATGGAAAAACAGGGAGAATAACAAATGTGGTGGGCATCGTTAAAAGGGGTTTTTCAATTCTTATTATTAAAACAAAACCCGCAAATTAAAATAAAGAAATAAAGAGATTCTTGGCTTGAGAAAAGAATTCAAGTTAATAAAGTAGATTTTGAGTAAGTATGATAAAGAAGAGAATCTGATGAGAAGGATGATCGATTTTAAAAGCGAATTCGGACGGCTAAGAATAGGGAATTCTTTGGCTTTAGTGTAGAACAGAGAAAAGGAATTTGGGTGTCCATTAAAATTTGGAATAATTTGGTGTAAGGAAGATAAAGGGAGAAGGAAGAAGTAGAGGGATGGAGTTTGTTCTTGGAAGAATATATGAATATCTTCTGTTTCTAGATTTGAATTTCAACGAATTTTCCCGGCTAATTACTCAAATGCTCCACTAACCACTAACAGCTATGATGGAAAAGGATTGGTGGGGGCGATTGGGGGTGGCGATGGTGAACATCCCGGTTTTATGTTGAAAAATGAGTTGTGTTACTCTGTGGAGAATTTTAGTACGATAATGTAGAAGTTGGGTTCCTTAGAAATAAATTTTACAATTATTCTTTTCTCGTGTTATGTAGGTTTATGAAATGTCAAGTAGGAGAGTACGGAATGTCGCGTATTCTAGAGTGGTGTTGTGTTGGTTGAGGCGGATAAAGCATTGATAGGTCGTAGTTAAAACCTCTCACTTATTTATAATGTATTGCTTTACATCTCATTCATCGCTAAAAAAAAAATAAAGACTCGCAATCCTGCAATCAACGTAAATACAAATTCTTATTAGGACTTGATGGAGCATGCCCACGCAACCCGACCTGACAACATACACGAGTCATAAATCGTGGGGATCAGTACCAAGTCATCAAGTGAGGTACACAAGAAAGTATGAAACACTATAAATACTCTAATAGTTCACCAATCAAATGGTGATAAGCGTTTACTCACAAGTCACAACCTCTCTAGAAGTAAGACTACTCAAGCATTTAAGAGATCGATAACCTCAAGCAGGGTCTCTGCCCATCCATACGTATCCTTGTTGACTTAGGCATCAGACAAAGCCCCCCCGGAACCATATGAGGCCCTGTTTATTACGTGTGGAGGAATCGTCTGAAAAAGACATGCATCAATCCGAAGTGCTCTCCGAAAGGAACGCGTTGACTTGATTATATTTTACTGAAATAAGACTATTATAGGACTCATCATAGTGGAACAAATCACTTCCTAGAGTAGGAGAGAGAAAGAAGAGAGATAAACTCTCTCTTTTTTTTTTCCAGAAATTTGGATAGAGATCTGGAAAAATAATTTCCTTCATCTTCTTCCCTAGCCCTCCGTTTCTCTTCTTCAGTTTCATTTCTTCATAATTATCCTTCCTCATCTCCATGATTAGGAAGATTATTTGTCTTCTTTTAGTCATTTAATTGAAATTGTTCAGTTTTTTCTCTTGATTTTAACTTTCTCAAAGACTCGACTTTAATTTACTCTCCATATTAGCATCGGAGAGTTCAATTTAGTCACTTGTCTTAGTCAAAGAAAGTTTAAATTAATAATTTAAGAGCATTTTTTCAAGAATTTTTCTTCAAATTGATTGATTGTACCACTGTAATGTATTTGTACCTTATATCCTTTTGGATTTCTATTGAAACTTATTTGTTTTTGAGGTAAAAATGGGGAATGTGGTATGGAGAAGGGTATACCCAGTATTATCATCTCCCAATACCTTTTTTAGTGCTCTTTGTCTTTTGCTAAAGCATCTTTCGGATCCCTTTTTTTTGCTTCATCCTTCCTTATTTGTCAATGCTTTATGTTAAAAAATATGAGCTTTATTAAAAATTATTAAACTCATCCATTTACACATTAAAAACATGAACTTTAAATTAGCTCATAAAAAATACACATAAGCTCGGGTTCTTATACTTGGTTGTACAATGCTTATGGTACAATCAGATATATAATCCTATTTGCCCTTATTTGTTGGTGATGTCCATTTTTAATTTTACTGATTTGGGAACAATTAGGGAAGTTTGAATTTTCTTAAAGAAAATTATAGATATGTAATTTTTCCTTTTCTCTGGATCCCCTTGTTTCCATTAGAATTTCTCTACATTAACACCGTTATTGTATGGAGAATTGGAGACCGTTTCTTAAGTTATTTATTTCTTATTATTCTTTAATTTTTTTTTGTGCTTTAAAGTGATATTCTTGTCCTACGAGACTATGAGATTGTCCTGTTATTGCCCTTTCTTTTATGAGTGCTGCCCGGTAATTCGAA
>JAGPOY010001420.1:6653-17247 GCA_018983105.1 Silene uniflora
CGATCTCATTTGACCAACAATGTCAGTGACTTTTGACAAATAAATTTGAACAGACTCCTTCTCACCCATAGATAATTCTGCAAAATCTCGACGAAGTGTTTGTAAACGTACCTTGAGTACTCGTTGATCACCCAAATATTCTTGTTTGAGTGTCTCCCATGCTTCATGAGCGCTTTGGGCTCCTGTGATTCGGGGGAAAATGTCATCATCTAGTGCTGTTTGAATGAAGAACAGTGCCTTGGCATCTTTTTTGCGGTTCTCCTTCAACAGTGCATCGGGAACATCCGGAGTCGGGTCCGGTTCAGTGTATCCCGTCTCAACCAAATGCCACAACTCTTGGGATTTAAACATGGTCATCATCTTAAGACTCCATAGATGATACTTTTCTCCTTTAAAAATTGGAATGGATGGTGAAGTAGATGTATTAGAACTATTACTTGCCATCTTTCCTAATGAATTTGGGAATGGTTAATAATTTTTTGGTTTTGGTGAATTGGGGATAAATTCTGGGATTTTAGGGATTATTGATTTGGGATAAATTGGGTTTACAGTGAAGGGGTGTGTTGTTTGTACGTGAGTTTGTAACTGTTGGTTTGTCTTTTTTTTGTTTTTTTTGTTTTGTTGGATCAAAACCCGAAAGTCTGATACCACTAATGTTGGGTAAAACATAAACTAAGATAAGAACAAATTGTATGAGAAGATGAAATATTCAGAAATTTTATTGATTATTTTTGTACATATTTTTCTGAAGTACAATAGACATATTTATAGTACTAATTACAGTACAATATTATGAAAAGTAACAATGTTTCATTCTAATAGTCACAATGCTTCATTTAACATTGAATCATTCTTTCAACAGGTTAAACTATTACTCTATTAGGCAATAATGAAAAAACTCCCAGTCCTTTCCAGAGCACAAATGGACCATGAACTCCTCGTAATAATGTTTCCTGAAGCGATCCCTCGAGCTTTTAATGCGCTATGCAAATCTAATATTCCACATGGGCGTTTGATCGAGCAACTGAAGACGGATGGTCTTAAGTATACCCATGTAAAAGTTGTGAAATAGGTTGATGAGACGCAAGCAGCAGAACCGCGGGCCTGAATATTGAGCCGGTATCCTTCCATGAAAGTTGTTATGGCTCAGGATAAAAACTTGCAACTTGGGGAGACTTCCTAACCATGATGGCACTCTTTCCTATATCGAGAACCTAAGCATTTTACAATTGGCTGGTTACCATCCAATTGATTTTCACTCAATTTAATCATCTTTAGGTTGCTGTATGTTGTGAAAGATTTAGGGATACTGCCATGGAAATTGAAACCTCTCAAATTCAGAAGCTTGAAAAGGGATGAATTTTTCTTAGATAAAATCAGATAACGAAGATTATGTAACCCGGAAAAAGAATACAAGTTCTTAAACAACTTATTGTAAGAGAGGCCAAGTCCTTTTAGTTTCTTCAGTTGAGAGAACCATTGTGGTATCGGACCCTCCAATTGGGTTAAGACCATACGAGTCAAAGTTGATATACTTTGGGGTGCCTTTCTCTCGACGCGAATTGTTCTAGTATTAGTGAGTTACAAGTGTTCTCTAGTCTCAAGCAGTCAAGATCTTACTGTTAAATCGTCCATCATATTTCATGTAGAATTACAGTAAAAGTTTCTATCAAAGTCTTTGTCATTTTGATCTTTAACGTTTCATAAGTTTCCAAAAGACGTGGAATAACCTCTGATATTAATATATATAATGAAAATAGAAACATATTTAGTTAATGTATATGCTAATTTGGAGTTGGTGTCGGATGGTTGGTAGCTTGATCGCGACTTAAGAAAATGATAATTTTATAAAACGTGTATGATTTCTAAGAACGGAAAAAAAAAATCAAATTATTGATGCTTAAATTAAGTTTGAGTGACGTTCGTTGATATGTTAAATATTATGCAGAGTTATTTACGTATAGTGTTATTTGGAATAACATTTCTACAAAAATGAACAAATAAATAATTTCTAAAATCAACTGCGGGTTCCCTCGTCATCATAAATAAAAAAAATGCCTACCATCAATTGATGTAAGTTTATGCGAAGAGTCTATAGACTATACATAATTTTTCTTAGTAGTTAGTTTTGAAAGGTAAATTTGGGTTGATCCGACATTGTGTATGTAATCCGACATCCTCTGTCTTGTGAGATAACGAACCCTACTAAAAACACACTTATTATTCAGGTATTTTCGTATTTCGGAGTATTTCTTATTTCTTACTCATTTCTTAAACATGTCACATGATGAACCAAAGTCAACCAACAAATGAAAAATAATTTCTATAGAAAACGTGATAACAATATTTAATCATAAATGTACATAATACATAAACATAAATATCATAACCAAATTAATTGTCTTATATAACATATTTTAATTTTTTGTTTTTACTTTGTCCTTTAATTGTTTTGGCAATTAGGAAAAATTATTATTGAAAAATAAAGGGATATTCTACGGTGTACCCCTATGTTTTTCGGTTTTCTATGTTGTACCCCGACTTTTTTTAAATTCTACATGGTACCTCTAAGCTTCTTACTTATTTCTCCATCATGACCTCGTTTAACTCTCAATGAACTTTATCACTATCAAACAACCGCACTTTGACCTTTATTCTTACTTATTCATATTTTATCGTCATCCTATATGAGAAACATCATAAATCACTTTTAATACTATTAAAAACATGCGTTATGATTCATGACATGATAATGGAGATTTGATGAACTTGTAGTTAGATTCGTATACTATTTGGTGGATTAATGAGTAATTTGGCGAACAAATAAGTAAATGAGTAAGTTATCGAGTAATTGGAATGGTAAATAGACGATTTAATAGGTCAATTGAGAATCTAAGTTAGCAAAGACAATAAATATGGTCATGGTATAGACTAGTGTATAGAGTTCAAGGGCACCCCATAGAATTTCAAAAATGTAGGGGTACAGTGTAGAAAATCGAAAAACTCGAGGGTACACTGTAGAATATCCCAAAAATAAATTACGGATAATTCACGCGGTACCCTGGAAGTTTGCCATTTTTGCACGAAATACCCAAATTTTTGATCCGGAAATTTAAAGAGGTCGTAACACATGTTTACGAGTTTAGAAAGTGACGAATTGTTTTCCCAAATCGCTCATCTTTCCGAGAACTACAATTTGAAAAAAAAAATTTGACACATTTGGATCCCGTTGCTAGGAGTTATTGTGCATCAAAGTTTTTCCGGCCGAACAAACTTTGAGTGATAATATCTCTTGGTCAGGAGTTCCAAACTCGTCAAACTTTTTTTTAATTAAAATCATAGTTCTCGAAAAGATGATCGATTTGAAAACAAAAAATTTCATTTTCTGAGTTCGTAAACACGAGTTATGGCCTCATAAAGTCTTCCGGATCAAAAATTGGGTATTTCGTGGAAAGCGGCAAACTTTAAGGGTACCACGTGAATTATCCGAATAAATTATGTGATGGAGAAAGTAAAATGAATTGTCACATCAAATATCTATATCTAGGGTCTAATATGTATCCATCAAAATGTTTCTGGAAGGTCACACCACAAATTAATTTCAAGTAATCATTTTGGTATGTACCTTTGATTACTATTAATTGTGTCCACTAATGTCTCATTCAGCTACCAGACAGATTAGAAATTGCTAATCAAATGTGTCCAAAAACTATATCTCTATAGTTTACAGGTAAATGATCACTAATACAATTTGTATGATTAAGATGCTCATGTTACTTTCAAAAAACATGTTGACAAGTTTACGGAAAGGGTATCATAACATCACATCGGAATGTAGTCTGTCACTCAAAATATACCTACGAGAAATTAAATTATTACTCCGTTGATAATGTTCTTACATATTGAGAGACCTAGTAGGTTTCATTGTCGGTGTTATTGTTCCGCTAGGAGAACGTTTCAGTTCGTGTCACTTCCTAATTCAGGATCATTTCCATAACTTACTTTTAATTAGGGGTATTCATAAATTGGCCACGACGGCAAACCGGTCCGATCTGGACCGACGGTTCTGTTCCGGTCCCCGGGTTCACAAATATGTGGTGAGAGGTCTCTTGTTCAGTCCGTTCATCCTCGGAAAAGACCGGACCTTAAGGTTTTTAGACCGGTTCGCTACTTGTCTCGAAGACTCAAACTAACTAGTCTGGTCTCCTGTTTTGAGGTAAAAGGGAGTCCGAAAACCGGTTCAACCGATCAGGTCCAGTTCTAAACCGATGAACACTCCTAGTTTTAATAAACCGGGTTTCATTTTGGTAAGATTGAAAATTATACCTAGCATGCTCACACAAACTAGAACAATTGATTAAGAACGAATTCCTCCCAGCTTCGTTGAGGTTTCACTAATTCCACTTTAGCAACCTTATATATAAGGCATTTCTCATACACATCTTTACGATTTAACAATCGACTCTCCTAACAACACCTTTAACTTGGACGAACTGGTAAGCAAATTACATCGATATACTTCATTGGATGCAGAAAAATTTCTCAAAAGCAATATGGCAATAAGATATACTCTCATCGACGAACTTTTTTTCATAATCATTTACATAGGTGCAAATGTGAAATTTTACATTTTGCAACACCGGGATACCGAAATCTAAATTAATAATCAGCTAACCTATTACCTATGTTAGGATACTAAACTAACACTATTAAAGATACATTTTCTGATATTAATTAGCCCACAAGGGTACATATGTGCTACTGCTACCTTCTAACAAGAAAAAAGTGCTGTATTTCTTCATTTCCTTCAATCCGATGTTGACTTGCAACTAAACAGGAACATGGGTTGATCTCCACTTTGTAGCATCGAGCTGCTGAGCCTGGCCGCATTTCAGTCCCACCACGCTGTCAGCTGTACCCGACTGCGACTGTGCAAATCATGGGCCAGCATTCAAATGGCGGACAAGAGAATTAAAATCATTCAAGTACAGCCAAATAGCCAACACAGCTTAAAAGTCAAGGGTCCTCCACCTATTTACTCCAATTTGGCTCAAAGTGTCGAGACCGACCCAGAGATGAAATATGGATGAAGGCATTTTTCGTTAATAATACTAAATTATCGAACATGAACATGCCGTATTGCAGTTGCAGCCAAAGAGAAGTGTCGAAGTAAAATCTCTCTCCCTTGAAAGAGTATATTGATATCCATCACCTTTACTCAAGAAATCGACTTTTGAGGCTTCCACACAAATACAAGAGGTAGAGATCAATCCGGGTTCCACAATCTCAGTGCCCCCACCAAGGGTTAAATGAGTCCCTATCTCATGGATATGTATATCTCAAAGTGGTCTATACAAGCACATGATTTGCTCCTTTCTGGACCACTCAATGCTAAATTCCTCTCAAGAATCAACCGAATAAACACATGATTATGCCGGAATTATCCCGAAAACAACATTGAGAATCGACTGACCTTGGATTCACTGTATATTAGAGGCTCATGATCATTCCAAGGGTTACTTTCAATGGGGTACGGGTAAACCATAATTAAGGAATGATCTAATCCTTCCGTCCCAACCAGCAGTCACAATGACCATACCCCAGGCATGGGAGTCCGACTTGCTTTGACATGTTCTAAGGAATTTGTATTCGGACTTGTGAATGGAAGAGGTTTTCTTTGGATTAAGAAGCTTTTCCTCGGGCCATAATGCCGACCCTTTAGGATAGTTTGACTCTTGAAATAAATCTTCCCCACATGAGAAATTGATGGGGGAAAAGGATGGTCCATGACGAGTTACTCTGTTGAAGGCAACATTTTGATGTTTGTTACCTCGGGTCTCATTTTGAAGCCCTGGCCAAGGCAGGGCGATAGAAGCATTGGAAATAAACCGCTCTGATGACTTGACCTTCTTAATGTGCGAGGATTCTCTAGAGTCGTGATCAGCACACTTCCATATGTGAACACTAGAATCTTCAGAAGCTGAGACTATACGCTTCCCATCAGATGTGAAATGTGCTGAGCTAAAAGTTCCAGAGCTCCGAGCTCCTGTGAAAAAAGTCAAAGTCAGTGTCAAAACAGGGAGTAGACAACAATAAGGAAACAGGAAATCAGGCAAAGAGAGAAACAGAATAACTCACCCTTGGCCTTGTATTTTCCGATCACATCGCCGCCTTGGACTATTCTAAATTGTGAATCAGCACAAGAGATCATCACTTTGCTTGGATCTCGTGGGAAGAACTGCGATGAAAGAATTTATATGAGAATCATAGAACAGCTGAATACATAATAAACTAGATTCCTAATCAGTGGCAGTGGCGGAGCAAGGGGGATGGCAAAGCCTGCTAACCTCTAAAGTAATGATAGATGTAAACAATTTTGCTTTTTTTTAATTCCTTTGTTGCATTACTAATTTGTCACTCCTGGTTAAAAAAAAATTCATTCTATATTTGGCCCTCCAAACATGAATCGTGGTTTGCTATGGTTCTGGGCATGGATTTAATTATCAGCAGCGACACCAATACGTGACCCGTGACCGAGTTATTAAGGTTTTGTATGTCGCAATTAGCGAGATTCGACCACTACACCCAACACCGGGACTGAACCCGATATTTAATACTATACTTCTGGGTGACAGGGGATGACTGCTTACCTGGAAGCCAGTTACTCTTTTCCCTGATGATTTTTTCTTGTTGTGTAACGAAATTTGAGCATGAAGCTGCAATTGATAATCTGAAAAAAAAAAGTTTAACAATAATCGTCAAATACATTTCGGGAATAATGTATCTGCCAGATGATTGCAGGAGTACAGAACAACAAATAAAAAGATCTGACACCTAAATTATTAATTTTTCATAATTCACTCTACCTGCTAATAATGTCTGCCTTTGCAGTAGATGTTCCATTAATAATATTTTAATGAACTAAATAAACCACCGAAATATGTACCTGATATGCTGAAAAACCGGCAACTTCCTGATCTAGAGCCAATGATTCCTCCCTGAAGAAGAAAGAATAAGGCGTTATTTTACGATAACTTGTTTTACATGTTAGACTGATAACCAGTTTAAAACGATTTAAAATCTGTGACATACCATACCATCGGGGCGATAGCAGACAGCGGTGACAATATCTTTAATTTCAGTCCAATATACGACTTTACAAAGAGAGATTTCCCAAACACGAACTTTCCCATCTATCGAACCACTAATGAAGTGGTTTTCATCCACCGGATTAAACTCAACGCATGTCACTGCATCACAATCAATAGAGCATATATAATAAGAGAATAAATTTGCACGAGTTAAGAACTACGGTAGGGAAAGCAATTTGACAATCGGCTGGACTAAGAAGTAAGAAGCCAACTAAGTATAAAGTAAACCAGGCACATACCGTAATTGTTATGAGGAAATACTTTGAGGCAATGGTTGTACCCAACTCGCCATAGTCGAACAGTTTTGTCTACTGATGATGACAATAGGAACTGCATTGCAAAGGTGAGGTATAAATCACCGAATTCAAAAACAAAAAGAAATCACAGAATATGAGGCGGCCTTATATTAACATGAGCTAATCTCAAATTCACAGTATATTAACAAGAGATCGCCATCCAGAACAGTAATTAGAAAGAAAGCACGAAGTAACACATTTGCATTCACTTACATTTCTCGTAGACCATGAAAGATCCAAAATTTCACTAGTGTGCCCTCGGAACTCGTGAACTGGCTTCTCTGAAGCACGGAACACCTTGGGAGGAAGGACCACACAGGCAGAGTCCGAGTTTTTCCTGAATCCGCTGTTTTTTTCTTTCTCAGTGCTAAGTGGCTTCAATTCTGAGAACTGATTCATCGTGAAGTAGACAGACGATGGATCCATATTAGGAATATCTCTCCCGGTTGATCTATCGACCTCCATCACTTGCCACACCCTCACAATTCTATCTTCACCGCCACTAGCAAGAAATTGCCCGTCAGGACTAAATTTCATAGTCAAGATTGCGCCTTTGTGAGCTTGGATGGTTTGCCCAGAGTAAAGCGCCGAAAGATCCTTAGAATGCTTCCCAGACTGATGAACTTTTACTCTCTGAATTCTTTCCTCGAAAGTCGAATCATTCTCACATGATTCCTCTCCATTTTCAGTCACACAAGAAAAGCTCCGCAATCTACTAAGCCACCATTTCTTCATCTTCTTCGTTGGCCCCACAGAACAATCCTTATCTGTGTTTTTGACAGGCAAAAATTCTCCACTAAACGAAGATGAACTCAGGTTCATCTGCCGCCGCTGAACATCTACATCACCCTCCACTCCTCCAACCCGATTCTCAACTTCATGGACAAAATCCCCCTTAGGAGTCGAATCTTCAGAAGCACTAGAATCATCACACGACAAACTCGACAAAGAAGACATACTTGTTGACAACTCATGTTGAAAACCTCCATTTCTAACATTCTTAATCCCTCTATCACAATCACTACTTTCTTCGGAATCATAACCAGCTATCTCATCTACACCCAACCATTTAAAGAATTTACTCCGACGGGCCTCGACACTTTCAGGATTGTGTATCCAGACATCAAACTGACTACTACAAGACACACAATTCCCATCATCAATTTCCTCAAGTGCATCAAAATAATTATTTTCACTAAGATCACTGCATGAATCCAACATTTTGTTCGAACAAAACTCTCAACCCATCAAAGTATCACACCCCTCCTCAGGCAACCAACTTTATATAATCCTTAACAATGTGCAAAATGCCTGAATTCCCTCCAAACAAAGGAACATCAGTAAGTCAAAGTTACATAAACAAATGCAAAAACATATAAAAATGGTATATTTTTATACTAATCTTCCAGTCTCAGTCATTTGTTTACCTTTTATATTCATTATAAGCTTTATTTAATTGAAAGATAAACAAATGATTGAGACAATTCGAGTAATAAACAAAAAAAAAAACACATATTCCAAGACCCTAATATTATACTAATCCACAAATTCACAAAAACAAACAGAAAACAACTCTAGTTTTATGTACAAAACACAGGAAATCATAACATGGATCCCGATCCATATATCCATTGAACATGGGTTATTACTTATTGACAACATCAGTTACATCACACTTCAACATTTTACAAATTACCAAAATTATGAAAACTACATCCGACCCCCTTACCCCGCAATTTGCAGGAGCCATTGAGACACTCGGGTAATGTTGTCAATACGAAAACTACTTACATTTTAACTTGTCCACCAAAATTAAGCAAAACCCAAAAAAACCCATCAAATTAAAACCCAACTAAACACAAAAATTACAATCAAAATTCAAATTAACTACTCTAATTCACTAAAATCACAATCAAATTGCACCCAAAAAACAGAAAACAAAGAACAAAGTTCCAAACTCTACATAATTAAGAAAATAAGCAAACAAAATTTAAATTAAATAAGAGAGAATCTCACATTAGAGTATGAAAAAGAAGGTATCTGAAGTCTTGTACTTTGAATTGCACCAAGAAATTAAGCAAAAAAAGTGTACAAATTGCTCCAATTTCAAAGGGTACATACAAAATTAAAAAAGTGAAATTAAATAAAAATTGAGACAATTATATGATATCCTTTTATTACACGAAAATGGAAAACAGTAATCAGTACTATTTGAAGCAACTTAAAAATATGTTTGATTCTTTCCTTTGTTATTTTAAATTTTAATTAAAAATTGGAGAATAAATAATGTATAGTGAGAAAGGGGAGAGAAATGGGTCCTTGGGGTTTGGTGTTTGTAAGATGAAATAAAAATATGGAGGACCCAAAGAAAGGAGAGAGGTGGGTTGTTGATTTGTAGGAATAGAAAATAGAAAATGTGGATTATGGATTTCCCGATTCTTATTTAAGAGTGTCTTGATTTAAGACGGTTTTTATATCTGATTAAAATAGAAGTTTAAGAACCCAATTAGTTTATATCGTCGACGTTTTAGTAACTATCGTCGACGTTTTTCATTTCAAAAGACGATATTGCCCTTCGCACATTTACAATGATTTCTCTCTCTAAACAATTTTCTCTCAAATTCCACTAAAAACCAACTAAATTAAAAAAAAACCAACAACAACAACAATTAACAACATTAATTAGCATGACGGAAAACGAATCATTGGTACGTAAACAACTTAATCGCTTTATTATCTTTGTTAATATTCGATCTCTCATCTGCATTAAAAAAATAAAAATTTGTTAGAAATTAATCAACATCGACTATAAACCCTAAATAATTGAAAAAAAAAAACGAAAAAAAAAAAACATTAAACACGGTTAAAAAAAAAAAAGCAAACCATGGCGAAACTAGAGGAAATAAGGTTCAACCATGGCACCCACGAAGAATCTCAACGTACACCATGGCCACACGAAGAGAAAATTAGTGGACCATGGCAACCACGAAGAGAAATTTCGTGGACCATGGTGGCCACAAAATTTCTCTTCGTGGGTACCATGGTGGCCACGAAATTTCTCTTCATGGCTGCCATGGTGATCACGAAATTTCTCTTCGTGGTGCCATGGTCCACAAAATTTCTCTTCGTGTGGCCATGGTCCACGTT
>JAGPOY010001420.1:20751-38217 GCA_018983105.1 Silene uniflora
TCGGGTTTCGGGTGTCATTCGGGTTTGGCAGTTCGGGTCATTTTCGGGTCTCGGGTCAGCCTTTTCGGGTCGGGTCAATCGGGTCGGGTTGGTTTTGCCAGGTCTACTTGAAACCCAACTAACACAAGAAACTGCTCCTAATAATCAATTTACTTCGACTCTATTCTTTTGGACTTAAGCTTAGTTCTTTTAAGTTGAGTTCAGGCCAATTATTCATTTTCCACTTCAGCTCATATAATTTCAATCCAGAATAACATGTCTTAATTTTAACGGAAATTTCCCACGGTACCCCTTAATTTTGTCAGATTTCCCATGGTACCCCTACTTTTAAAAATGTGCCTATGATACCCTTGAGTTTCCATTTTTGTGCCCATGGTACCCCTTAATGTAACTTCCGTTAAATGACCGTTAACTTTTGATGACGTGGCAATATTAATCATTGGTTAACATTAATTTAATATTTCAATATTTGTTTAAAAAAAGTAAAAGTTTTCACATTTCCCACGGTACCCTTGTGATTTATTCATTCTTCTCCAGATATCCCTAATATGTAACAACTTTTCCATAGTATTCTTGAATCAATCTAGTTTTCTCACTACACTCTTGATTTGAGCAATGCAATAGCTTGAAAAGGGTTCATATTACTATCATTCTATGTGTCAAGTCGATTTACTCTTACTACATAATCAACGCTACTTTTATGTTAAAATACAAAAACTTGGACAGCATTTTAATCTTTGTCTTTATGGCATCAATGCAATAACTTTATTCTTCGAATCTTTCTTTTAGTAAATATAGCCATGTTGGACATTTGTTGAGCTTCTTCTACCGAGTTAACATAGCCCATTAAGTTATGATTTATTTTTTACATAAAATTTCTTAAATATATAGATTTGTTAAGTTTGTGGGTGTTGAATTGTAATGGTTAAAGATAGTGTTTATTTTGTTGTAACTTAAAGGATATTTGGGGAAAATGTACAAAGTACAGGGCACCATGGGAAATATCAAACTTTTATTTTTACTTCATGTTTATTATTAATTTTTTAATTACTAATTTATTGCCACGTCATCATAAGTTAACGGTCATTTAACGGAAGTTACATTAAGGGTTACCATGGGCGCAAAAATGGAAACTCAGGGGTAACATAGGCACATTTTTAAAAGCAGAGGTACCATGAGAAATCTGACAAAATTAAGGGGTACCATGAAAAATTTCCGTAATTTTAATAATGCCTGTGTTACACCCAGTTTGATACTACGTATTTGACTTTTGACTATTTGTGTCAAAGTCTTGGGGTCGTGATTAATGCAGACCAAAAATAGAGTGTAGGGGGTTCGAACACGCGACTTTCAATTCTCAAACAGTAGTTTTTATCTACTGTGCCAAGCGCCCAAGCCTAACCAAAAACGAGGGTGCTTACGTGGCTTACGTTGGTCCTTTCTTTACACCAGTCACCACCACCACCACCACCACCGGCCACCGTTATCCTCTTTCCTTTCTCTCGCCGCCGTCTAACACTCTCACCTGTAAACCTTATTCCCTTCTTTTCTTTCATTCTTTTTTTTTGCTTATTTGTTAATTAGGTTTGATTTAATAGCTTGGTATTGTTGATTTGGGGAAATTTCGAGTTTTAGGGTTTGATAATTTTGGTCAAAATTGGTTTTGATTGTTTGATTTTCCGTAATACTATGTTACGGAATATGGTATTATTGTTATGTACTCCGTAATATATTGTTTGTGTACCAATCCTCGATCTCCTCTCATTTTTCATCAGGTTTCTTTATCAAACCCGTCTTCTTCCTGGCACGAAACTTCACAGACCACTCGTCATAGTTTGCTGCCAGGAATTATGGACTAATAGACTTGGAGGAAGTACGGACTAATAGACTTATATGTTTTGACTTCATTGTCTTTCATCGTGATGACAGACGATACGAACGGCACTCTGTTGCCAAGTTAAACGTAAAACTTAGCAAGACAATACTTTGTTGTTTTTGCAGGAAATGACAGAACAGAAGTGGAAAGATATACGATGCGAATATGATGTTAATCTGACCAAGCATGAAGATGGCAACCTCTATAGGGGCTTTTCACCTACAATAGTGCCCAATAAGATAAAATCTAGAAAACTTCATTCAATTCACCTACTGACTGATCAAGTCTCAAATTACCGTCAGAAACTTGCCACCACATCTAATCATACATTCAAACCAATTTTAAATATAAAAGCAAATGGTCCGGATTTGGAAGATACCACGATTGCTGTTGGTAGATATATTGGGATTCCGTTGTTAGCTTGGATGAGCAACAGAAAGAGAACTTGGGAAGTTGTTGGAGGAAATTATCTGAGGTTAGATAAAGATTGGAGAGATGTTGGCCGGTGGTTGGGTGGTCCGGTATATGAGGAACACTGCGCTGATAGGTTTATAGGCAATCTTTTGAATTCAACATATGTGGTGGAAGAAATAAACAAGGTTGTCTTTGTCAAAGATCCAGTAAAGCAAGGCAAGCACTTCTTATTATTACTTGCAAATTGTGAAATCGTTTGTTTTTTCTTGCTTTTATTTTAATGAAATGTAAGCATTGCATTAATCACTCAAAGAGACTATTGCAAAATACCAACTCAGTTTTGCTAACAAATCCAAATCAAGTCTTTGTCTTTGTGCTAAAATGATGGTGTATACCAGAACGGCCTTTTGACTAAGAACAATACTCCTAAAATGCATATGGAATATAGTGAGTGAAGTTTTTCATATGCCAGTTATGACGGAGTCTTATATGCAATACTCCTAAAGTGCATATGGAATAGCCCAAGTTAGTTAGTTGTCTAAGCCACACTCATACACGTGTTACCTCTCACATTTGAAAGCCAGGTACCATTATTGCAGCCATCCTTCAAAATATCCCTAATTTTAGTATTTGAATTCTGTAGAAACAATGTCACTCGTCAATGGCATCCAAGAAGACATAACACAGTTGCGTAGATTGGTTGAATGGCTGAAAAACAATTTTCCAGTTGTTGGTACGAGCATCTCGAAGACGCACCATGATATTAATGTCTTCTATGATTTATTTCCCGCGAACCTGCCTACCACGGTAGAACAACTGAAGTAAGTGTCATGATTGTTCTATCATTGATATGGTTTATATGTGAGACCAACCTAAATTCTTGTTACACTGAAAATCTAATTCTGGGACAAGGACCATGATACACCTAGGAGATTGTTATTTGTTAGTACCCTTTGCTTGGTAGACTATTTTTGCTACAAATCCTTATCTTCGTCATGGAAACTTGTTATATAGCTTTTTAATTTTTTCTTGATAGTTATCTATATATCTTAATTGCCAAATGACGCTTTCGTACACCTTCACCTAAACTAATAGCTGTATTCGTGAAATTTGGTTGCAGGGAGATGTCATATTTTATATGTCACAACTTTTTGTATTTTGACATGGATGAAAGATTCAGATTTTGCGCAACCTATCGTCGACTGAAATCTTCTTCTCCTTCTGCCTTCTCCTCCGTCAAACTAGAGAATGTGAATTTCATCTCAGACAATTGGTCTACTGCCTTACCGAAAAATGGAGCCTTCGAAAGTGTTTTTAATTATCTAGGGCATACCCATGGAGATAGATATGGACTCATACATTTCCATCGAAGTTTGGAGGAACATTACGAGAAAGTGGTTCGTTTTTTTAATTCTATTTCCAATTTTTTTTATTTTGGTTATATATCATTTTATGATTAAATTTGTAACGTTTGTTAAACTATTAGGCAATAACGAAAAAACTCCCAGTCCTTTCCAGAGCACAAATGGACCATGAACTCCTCGTAATGTTTCCTGAAGCGATCCCTTGAGCTTTTAATGCGCTATGCAAATCTAATATTCCACATGGGCGTTTGATCGAGGAACTGAAGACGGATGGTCTTAAGTATACCTAGGTAGTTTCTCTCGCCCCTTTTACTTTTGTGTTATTCTTAGCTTTACTTGACACATGTCCATAAGTCGCGGACCACATATTTTATAAGTTGGTACATGAATTTTATAAGCAATTACATTTTTAGTATACATGTCCATAAGTCGCGAACCACATATTTTGGTAGTAGGATATGTTAACTTTATGATGGTAGGAGAGAGTGTATAGTTGATTGTTCTGTTAGCAACTAACTCTAGTTCTGAAGAGGAGGAGGAATAACTGGTGGGATGGGTTTGGATACTTGCATGTTTGTTATGATTCGCGATTTGTCTATATATATATGTAGGTAAATCAGATCTTCTGTTCATTTATCAATCTTTGAATGTTGTTACCAATTATACGAGTTAGGGTCCTTATGAGTTACGCATGACGAGTCATTCTCTTATTTTACTAGAATTGACCAAAACATAGGATCAGTCTTCTGCATCTATGTTTGAATATCCATGATATCCTAGATTCCCTGTTAATATATCTCAAATTTACTCCAAGAGTGTTGTAGGGCTGACAGACTAGATGAAAGGAAAGACTAGATGAAAGGAAAATGTGCTGGTAGCTCAAAGACGAACTGCAAGCATGTTGCTTTTGGAAATACTAAGGATGAAGACATTAGTATATGGTAACGATGATGTGTATCTTTTGGTAACAATGATGTATATCTTTTGGTAACTACTACTATCACTGATCAGCTGCGGATATCTTTTTTATTTTAGGATATGTCAACTTTAGGATGCTGCGAGAAAGTGTATTAATTCTTTTAATAGTTAGCAACTCTGTGTATTTTCCCATTCTAAAGGTTTGATGAGCAAGGATTTGAGATACTTGCTAGGGCAGTGTTATTTGAGACAGTTGGCGTCATCATTTAGGATTACACTTCCTTTGCCACCATTATGCTCCTCCAATTTCGGAGGTAGCTTGATGGTATGTCACCCATGTACAAGTTGTGAAATAGGTTGATGATGCGCAAGCAGCAGAACCGCGGGCCTGAATCTTGAGCCGGTATCCTTCCATGAAAGTTGTTATGGCTCAGGATAAAAACTTGCAACCTGGGGAGACTTCCTAACCATGATGGCACTCTTTCCTATATCGAGAACCTAAGCATTTTACAATTGGCCAATGACCTTGGCTGGTTACCATCCAATTGATTTTCACTCAATTAAATCATCTTTAGGTTGCTGTATGTTGTGAAAGATCTAGGGATACTGCCATGGAAATTGAGACCTCTCAAATTCAGAAGCTTGAAAAGGGATGAATTTTTCTTAGAAGCAGGTGAAAACATAAGGTTGGTTGCAGATAAAATCAGATAACGAAGATTATGTAACCCGGAAAAAGAATAGAAGTTCTTAAACAACTTATTGTAAGAGAGGCCAAGTCCTTGTAGTTTCTTCAGTTGAGAGAACCATTGTGGTATCGGACCCTCCAATTGGGTTAAGACAATACGAGTCAAAGTTGATATACGTTGAGGTGCCTTTCTCTCGACGCGACCCTCGACGAGAATTGTTCTAGTATTAGTGAGTTACAAGTGTTCTCTACTCTCAAGCAGTCAAGATCTTACTGTTAAATCGTCCATCATATTTCATGTAGAATTACAGTAAAAGTTTCTATCAAAGTCTTTGTCATTTTGATCTTTAATGTTCGTTCCAAAAGACGTGGAATAACCTCTTAATGTATATGCTAATTTGGAGTTGGTGTCGGATGGTTGGTAGCTTGATCGCGACTTAAGAAAATGATAATTTTCTAAAACGTGTGTGATTTCTAAGAACGGAAAAAAGAATCAAGTTATTGATGCTTAAATTAAGTTTGAGTGACGTTCGTTGATATGTTAAATATTATGCAGTTATTTACGTATAGTGTTATTTGGAATAACATTTCTACAAAAATGAACAAATAAATAATTTCTAAACCGGTTGCGGGTTCTCTCGTCATTTAAAAAAAAGAAAAAAAAATCTAAAACAAATATGCGTACCATCAATTGATGTAAGTTTATGCGAAAGAGTCTATAGACTATACATAATTTTTCTTAGTAGTTAGTTTTGAAAGGTAATTATTGGGTTGATCTGACATTGTGTATGTAATCCGATGATATCCTCTGTCTTGTAAGATAACGAACCCTACTAAAAGCACACTTGTTATTCAAAATATTCAGGTATTTTCGTATTTCGGAGTATTTCTTATTTCTTACTCATTTCGTAAACATGTCACATGATGAACCAAAGTCTACCAACAAATGAAAAATAATTTCTATAGAAAACATGACGATAATCTAATATTTAATCATAAAATGTACATATAATAAATAAACATAAATATCATAACCAAATTAATTGTCTTATATAACATTTTTATTTTTTATTTTTTACTTTATTTCTTTGTCCTTTAATGGTTTTGGCAATTAGGAAAAATTAATTATTGAAAAATAAATTCTGTGATGGAGAAAGTAAAATGAATTATCCCATCAAATATCTATATCTAGGGTCTAATATATATCCATCAAAATGTTTCTGGAAGGTCACACCACAAATTAATTTCAAGTTTGTACCAAAAAAAAAACAAATTAATTTCAAGTAATCATTTTGGTATGTACCTATTAATTGTATCCACTGTTTCTCATTCAGCTACCAGACAGATTAGAAACTGCTAATCAAATGTGTCCTAAAACTATATCTCTACAGTTTACAGGTAAATCACTAATACAATTTGTATGATTAAGATGCTCATGTTACTTTCAAAAAACATGTTGACAAGTTTATGGAAAGGGTGGTCATAACATCACATTATAATGTACTTCTTTCACTTAAAATACACCTAAGAGAAATTAAATTATTACTCCGTTGATAATGTTCTTACATATTGAGAGACCTAGTAGGTTTCATTGTCGGTGTTATTGTTCCCCTAGGAAAACGTTTCAGTTCGTGTCACTTCCTAATTCAGGATCATTTCCATAACTTACTTTCAATTAGGGGTTTTCATAAATTGGCCACAGCGGGCAAACCGGACCAATCTGGACCGGCCGTTCTCCTCCGGTCCCCAGGTTCACGAATATGTGGTGAGAGGTCTCCTATTCAGTCCGGTCCATCCTCGGAAAAGACCGGACCTTAAGGTTTTTAGACCGGTTCACTACTTGTCTCGAAGACTCAAACTAACTAGTCTGGTCTCCTGCTTTGAGGTAAAAGGGAGTCCGGAAACCGGTTCAACCGGTCGGGTCCGGTTCTAAACCAATTAACACTCCTAGTTTTAATAAACCGGGTTTCATTTTGGTAAAGATTGAAAATTATCCATAGCATGCTCACACAAACTAGAACAATTGATTAAGAAAGGTTTCACTAATTCCACTTTAGCGACCTTATATATAAGGCATTTCTCATACACATCTTTACGATTGTTAAATCGACTCTCCTAACAAATAACGCCTTTAACTTGGACGAACTAGTAAGCAAATTACATCGATATACGTCATTGGATGCAGAAAAATTTCTGAAAAGCAATATGACAATAAGATATACTCTCATCGACGAACTTTTTTTCATAATCATTTACATAGGTGCAAATGTGAAATTTTACATTTTGCAACACCGGGACACCGAAATCTAAAGACTAAATTAATAATCAGCTAATCTATTACCTATGTTAGAATACTAAACTAACACTATTAAAGATACATTTTCTGATATTAATTAGCCCACAAGGGTACATATGTACTACTGCTACCTTCTAACAAGAAAAAAGTGCTGTATTTCTTCATTTCCTTCAATCCGATGTTGACTTGCAACCAAACAGGAACATGGGTTGATCACCACTTTGTAGCATCGAGCTGCTGAGCCTGGCCGCGTTTCAGTCTCACCACGCTGTCAGCTGTACCCGACTGCGACTGTGCAAATCATGGGCCAGCATTCAAATGGCGGACAAGAGAATTAAAATCATTCAAGTACAGCCAAATAGCCAATACAGCTTAAAAGTCAAGGGCACCTATTTACTCCAACTTGGCTCAAAGTGTCAAGACCGACCCAGAGATGAAATATGGATGAGGGCATTTTTCGTTAATAATACTAAATTGTCAAACATGAACATGCCGTATTGCAGTTGCAGCCAAAGAGAAGTGTCGAAGTAAAATCTCTCTCCCTCAAAAGAGTATTGATATCCATCACCTTTAGTCAAGAAATCGACTTTGAAGCTTCCACACAAATACAAGAGGTAGAGATCAATCCAGGTTCCACAATCTCAGTGCCCCCACCATGGGTTAAATGAGTCCCTATCTCATGGATATGTATATCTCAAAGTGGTCTATACAAGCACATGATTTGCTCCTTTCTGGACCACTCAATGCTAAATTCCTCTCAAGAATCAACCAAATAAACACATGATTATGCTGGAATTATCCCGAAAACAACATGAGAATCGACTGACCTTGGATTCACTGTATATTAGAGGCTCATGATCGTTCCAAGGGTTACTTTCAATGGGGTACGGGTAAACCATAATTAAGGAATGATCTAATCCTTCCGTCCCAACCAGCAGTCACAATGACCATACCCCAGGCATGGCAGTCCGACTTGCTTTGACATGTTCTAAGGAATTTGTATTCGGACTTGTGTATGGAAGAGGTTTTCTTTGGATTAAGAAGCTTTTCCTCGGGCCATAATGCCGACCCTTTAGGATAGTTTGACTCTTGAAATAAATCTTCCCCACATGAGAAATTGATGGGGGAAAAAGATGGTCCATGGCGAGTTACTCTCTTGAAGGCAACATTTTGATGTTTGTTACCTCGGGTCTCATTTTGAAGCCCAGGCCAAGGCAGGGCGATAGAAGCATTGGAAATAAACCGCTCTGATGATTTGACCTTCTTAATGTGGGAGGATTCTCTAGAGTCGTGATCAGCACACTTCCATATGTGAACACTAGAATCTTCAGAAGCTGAGACTATACGCTTCCCATCAGATGTGAAACGTGCTGAGCTAAAAGTTCCAGAGCTTCGAGCTCCTGTGAAAAAAGTTAAAGTCAGTGTCAAAACAGGGAGTCGACAACAATAAGGAAACAGGAAATCAGGCAAAGAGAGAAACAGAATAACTCACCCTTGGCCTTGTATTTGCCGATCACATCGCCGCCTTGGACTATTCTAAATTGTGAATCAGCACAAGAGATCATCACTTTGCTTGGATCTCGTGGGAAGAACTGCGATGAAAGAATTTATATGAGAATCAGAGAACAGCTGAATACAACATAATAAACTAGATTCCTAATCAGTGGCAGTGGCGGAGCGAGGGGGATGGCAAAGCCTGGTAACCGCTAAAGTAATGATAGATGTAAACAATTTTGATTTTTTTTTAATTCCTTTGTTGCAAAACCAATTTGTCCTTCCTGGTAAAAAAAAAGTCATTCTATATTTGGCCCTCAAAACATGAATCCTGGTTTGCTATGGTTCTGGGCATGGATTTCATTATCAGCAGCGACACCGATACAAGCCCGAGTTATTAAGGTTTTGTATGTGATTCGACCGCTACACCCAACACCGGGACTGAACCCGATATTTAATACTATACTTCCGGATGACAGGGTATATGACTGATTACCTGGAAGCCAGTTATTCTTTTCCCTGATGATTTTTTCTTGTGTAACGAAATTTGAGCATGAAGCTGAAATTGACAATCTGAAAAAAAAAATTAAAAAAAAATTGTCAAATACATTTCGGGAATAATGTATCTGCCAGATGATTGCAGGACTACAGAACAACAAATAAAAAGATCTGACACCTAAATTATTAATTTTTCGATAATTCACTCTACCTGCTAATAATGTCTGCCTTTGCAGTAGATGTTCCATTAATAATATTTTAATGAACTAAATAAACCACCGAAATATATACCTGATATACTGAAAAACCGGCAACTTCCTGATCTAGAGCCAATGATTCCTCCCTGAAGAAGAAAAAATAAGGCGTTATTTTACGAGAACTTGTTTTACATGTTAGACTGATAACCAGTTTGAAACGATTAAAAATTATTGCGACATACCCGACTATCAGGGCGATAGCAGACAGCGGTGACAATATCTTTAATTTCAGTCCAATATACGACTTTACAAAGAGAGATTTCCCAAACACGAACTTTCCCATCTATTGAACCACTAATGAAGTGGTTTGCATCCACCGGATTAAACTCAACGCATGTCACTGCATCACAATCAATAAAGTATATAATAAGAGAATAAATTTGCAGAGTTGAGAACTACGGTAGGAAAAGCAATTTGACAAATGGCCCACGAGATTCATTAGTACATGTCAGGAACTAAAATGCCAGTTAAATATAAGGAAAAATAAATAAACGAGGCACGCACCGTAATTGTTGTGAGGAAATACTTTGAGGCAATGGTTGTGCCCAACTCGCCATAGCCGAACAGTTTTGTCTACTGATGATGACAATAGGCCCTGCATTGCAAAGGTGAGGCATGAAATCACCACAATTCAAAGACATAAAGGAAATCGCAGAATATGAGGCAGCCTCATTATAATATTAACATGAGCTTCCTTCACAAATTCACAATCTATTAATATGAGACCACCATCCATAACACTAATTAGAAAGAAAGCACGAAGTAACACATTTGCATTCACTTACATTACTCGTAGACCATGACAGATCCAAAATTTCACTAGTGTGCCCTCCGAACTCATGAACTGGCTTCTCTGACACACGGAAAACCTTGGGAGGAAGGACCACACAGGCAGAGTCCGAGTTTTTCCTCAACCCGCTGTTTTTTTCTTTCTTGGTGCTAAGTGGCTTCAATTCCGAGAACTGATTCATCGTGAAGTAGACAGACGATGGATCCATATTAGGAATATCTCTCCCGGTTAATCTATCGACCTCCATCACTTGCCACACCCTCACAATTCTATCTTCACCGCCACTAGCAAGAAATTGCCCATCAGGACTAAATTTCATAGTCAAGATTGCGCCTTTGTGAGCTTGGATTGTTTGCCCAGAGTAAAGCGCCGAAAGATCCTTAGAATGCTTCCCAGACTGGTGAACTTTTACTCTCTGAATTCTTTCCTCGAAGGTTGAATCATACTCACATGATTCCTCTCCGTTTTCAGTCACACAAGAAAAGCTCCGCAATCTACTGAGCCACCATTTCTTCACCTTCTTCGTTGGCCCCACGGAACAATCCTTATCCGTGTTTTTGACAGGCAAAAATTCTCCACTAAACGAAGATGAACTCAGGTCCATCTGCCGCCGCTGAACATCTACTTCACCCTCCACTCCTCCAACCCGATTCTCAACTTCATGGACAAAATCCCCCTTAGGAGTCGAATCTTCAGAAGCACTAGAATCATCACACGACAAACTCGACAAAGAAGACATACTTGTTGACAGCTCATGTTGAAAACCTTCATTTCTAACATTCTTAATCCCTCTATCACAATCACTACTTTCTTCGGAATCATAACCAGCTATCTCATCTACACCCAACCACTTAAAGAATTTACTCCGACGGGCCTCGACACTTTCAGGATTGTGTATCCAGACATCAAACCGACTACTACAAGACACACAATTCCCATCATCAATTTCCTCAAGTGCATCAAAATAATTATTTTCACTAAGATCACTGCATGAATCCAACATTTTGTTTGAACAAAACTCTCAACCCATCAAAGTATCAACAAAGTCTCTCTTAAGACGGATATATCCGTCTTAAGTTAAGACGGGTCAAGTAGTTACCACTTGCAAGGATAAGACAAAAAGCAAAAGTCTTGGGAACAACAAGCTCTTTTGTCCTATCTAGGCAAATGGGTCATTACTTGACCCGTCTTACGCTTGTGACGGATAGTTCCGTCACAAATGAGAATTTGTGAAGTATCAAACCCCTCCTCAGGCAACCAACTTTATATAATCCTTAACAATGTGCAAAATGCCTGAATTCCCTCCAAACAAAGGAACATCAGTAAGTCAAAGTTACATAAACAAATGCAAAAACATATAAAAATATGGTATTTTTAAACTACGCTTCCGTTTCGGTCATTTGTTTACCTTTTATATTCATTGTAAGCGGTATTTAATTCAAAGATAAGCAAATGATCGGGACGGTTCGAGTAATAAACAAAAAAAGAAACACATATTCCAAGACCCTAATATTATAGTAATCCACAAATTCACAAAAACAAACAGAAAACAATTCTAGTTTTAAGTACAAAACCCAAGAAATCACAACATGGATCCCGATCCATATATCCATTGAACATGGTTTATTACTTATTGACAACATCAGTTACATCACACTTCCAACATTTTACAAATTACCAAAATTATGAAAACTACATCCGAGCCCCCTTACCCCGCAATTTGCAGGAGCTATTGAGACACTCAGGTAATGTTGTCGATACGAAAACTACTTACATTTTCACTTGTCCACCAAAATTAAGCAAACACAAAAAAACCCCCATCAAATTAAAACCCAGCTAAATTCAAATTAACTACTCTAATTCACTAGAATCACAATCAAATTGCACCCAAAAAAACAGAAAACAAATAACAAAGTTCCAAACTCTACATAATTAAGAAAATAAGCAAACAAAATTTAAATTAGATAAGAGAGAATCTCACATTAGAGCATGAAAAAGAAGGTATTTGAAGTCTTGTACTTTGAATTGCACCGAGAAATTAAGCAAAAAAGTGTACAAATTGCTGCAATTTCAAAGGGTACATACAAAATAAAAAAAGTGAAATTAAATAAAAATTGAGACAATTATATGATATCCTTTTATTACACGAAAATGGAAAACAATAATCAATACTATTTGAAGCAACTTAAAAATATGTTTGATTCTTTCCTTTGTTATTTTAAATTTTAATTAAAAATTGGAGAATAAATAATGTATAGTGAGAAAGAGGAGAGAAATGGGTCCTTGGGGTTTGGTGTTTGTAAGATGAAATAAAAATACGGAGGGCCCAAGAAATTAGAGAGGTGGGTTGTTGATTTGTAGGAATAGAAAATAAAAAATATTGATTATGAATTTCTCGATTCTTATTTAAGACGGTCTTGATTTAAGACGATTTTTATATCTGATTAAAATAGAAGTTTAAGTAAAAGGAAATGTGAAAAGTTCCATTGATTTGGGGTGTATTATCTATATATTGATTATATATGGTATATATGTTGGAGTATATTTTTTACTTTTTAAATTAAATCTTGAAGTATATTTGTTCATTAATGGATGGCATGATAAGTCTTAAATTGCAAATCAAATAATTGATGAAAATCAAAGAAAATGATGCTCAATGATGAAGGTTATAATTATTTGGAAAAATGGCATGAGAAATTTGAAATGGTTGAGTTAGTGAGTCGTGCTTATAATTAATAAAGAAAATGCAAAATAGATTATGACTCGATACGACATTTTAAGAAAATAAAAGTAGATAAAAAATGACAGGTCTAGCATAATTGTTAAGAAATTTTGTGATCAATAATAATTTAGACTGCTAGATTTATTTTTTTTATTTTTTATTTGGTAGTCAATAATATGTGTAAAATAACTATTATTTATAACAATTTTTTTCTTAATAGTATTGTTGAGTGACTCGTGTTTTTTTTACATTTTTTTTACGATTTTCTCATGTTTTCTCGGAGTGGAACAATATCGTTTATAGGTTGGTAATTCTTATCAAACGTGTTATTTATAAACCTCTAAAATTAACAAACTAATGAGTAAGCCTACAAAAGTTTGTAATTTATCTAACAATATAATGATATTGTTGTGCGGAAGCGTGAATACCTCGTGTTGGGTATCTGCTACATCTGTGTCCACAATCCATAATAGTACGATATTGTCCGCTTTGGGCCAAGCCCTCACGGATTTACTCTTAAGCTTCTTCCCAAAAGGCATCGTACATTATATTTAGTAGATACTTATAAAGATGATCTTCCATCTTTATTCTACCGATGTGGGACATGAGTTTGCACCTTAACAATCCTTCCCTACTCAAACCAAGGACCATAATCTTGACTAGAACCTTGACCCATGGAGAACTCTCATACTCTACACATGCATTTCGAACATCCTGAACTAGGCATGTCCTTGTGCGGTTGTGCTTGTGCCCTTCTTGGGAATTTGCTACACATGCATTTCGAACATCCCCTGCATCCAATATACTTTGGACCGGGTCCGACACTTCATAAGTCCTAGAACACAAACGGTCTCTAGTATCCAACATGGAAAGGACCCACCAGACATGTGGCACCCAACCTGATAAGGGTCCACCTGATCAACAGTTCTAGTACACAAATGGTTTTTGTTCCACAAGAACTTGTTAGAAATCGTATTCCTCCTATTACTCATATCACATATGTTTGTTTAAAGTTTTATTAGTCATAAAAACTTAAAGATCTTATGCATGCAAAACATACACAGTGAAAAATCGATCCACTTACAATGGGGGCCGAAAAGGATATACTCCCTCCCATTCACTATAATCTTCCCTATTTCCTAAAACGGATTATTCAAGTAATCTTCCCCTTTCTATTTTTAGAAAATTTTACTCTTATTTTATTCATTCCTCTCTCCTATCACCAAACCCCACACAACTCTTTTACTCCTATTTTATTACTTTCTTTCATGTTTTGGCCCCACAATTCTTTATTTAACTACTAATAATTCATCCCTCTCTCCTATCACCAACCCCACACAACTCTTTTACTCATATTTTAATAGTTTTCCTTAAGTATTGTGTCAAAACCAAAGGGGAAGATTATGATGAATGGGAGGGAGTACTAATTTGGTCTCCTACCAATTAGTCTTCGTAAAATATTCCGTATGCTCCAAACCCTTGGATCTAATAGTGAGATCCACTGCTCAAGGATTGTACCAAAGTAACCTCTTAATACAATTACTAATTTGTTACTAGAAATTAGCAAGTGTTACAATAAAATTAACTAATATAATAGTACATAACATAATATTAGTAGGAAATGTTTTATTTTCTCTCAAAACAATTTTAGAGATTTTAGATAGAGAATGATAGATGCCTTAGATTGAAGTTAAGTTTTCTTTTAACAAAGAAAACAACTAGGAAAATAGAGTGGGGAACAATGGGGAGGCCGGGTATGGTGGGGGATGAGTGCCCTATGGGTGCTCATCTATCTCACCAAATTTCTCTTCACAAGAAAATAAAATTAGCCACTCCCATTCACCTCTTTATTTCCTTGTCTTAAAACATTTTAAAACAACAACACAATTGTCCCCTTTGCATGGGAGAACACGGTTCCCATGTAAGAAAATGGATCCGTTTTTAAGTTGTAATATTCGTCAATCGTAATATATGACATGTGACGATATAATGAAATTTTAACTTATTAAAATTCATTACGTAGAAAAATCACGTATCATAACGTAATTTGTAATATACGGTCATGATGCGTGCATTTCATATAGACTTTATGGTCCAATTTAGCACGCATTTCTATGTCATTTAGGTGATATTATGTCACTTTATGCCCCGAATATGCTACTTTGTACTTCTATTGCTATTTTGCAGGAATATGATGATAAGTAGCGGAAATCGAGCCAAAACGGTCCCGAGCATGCACATTTAGGAGATGGAGGAGTCGGAGCTGATTACTCGAGCATTGGGAAGCGTGAAACCGTCCCATAATCAAGTCAAAAGGCCAAGTTGTAGACCAAGCACGAACTAGTAGAAGTAAGAGAGCTTGGAAGACAAAGGAAGAGCTTCAATTCACTAGTGTCTACTTTGGAGAGCCATATCTCGAGTTCTACAATAGATAATCAAGTGATTCCAAATGGAGGTGAAAGCTTATCCTCTTATCTTTCCAACGCCACAAAAATCGCTTGATTCCGATCAGTAACGAAGAAATGGCGGCCGTTTGAAGTTCAGTGCGCGAAGCAGGAATTACGCGCTGAGAAGTGTTCGATCGAGAGCCTATTATGGTCGATCGAGTACTATGGTGGTCGATCGAGAGCCTATTATGGTCGATCGAGTACTACTGTCCTCGATCGAGTGATTTGTTTGGATAATTATGTTCGATCGAGAGCTTACTGTTCTCGATCGAGTAGTTTTGAGTTGTGGGCTTTGGTCCGTGACGCAATTAGGTTAAATTATGTATTAGCTTTATTATAAATAAGAGATTAGCTTCGCTAATCAGACCATCCATCATTATTCGTGGACTGTTATTCATTCATTCACATAATACGACATTCGTTATGGCTTTCTTTCCTCTATTCTCTGGATCTTAATTCTCTGTAACTTCTCCTTCTTCTTCTCTTTTAATTTATGTTATTTCTTGCACCCCTTTAATCTCTTTTCCTTTAATTCCTTTTCATGAATAGCTAATTTCTCATGCTAGGATTAGGGAATCTATGGCGTAGATGGACTAATATGTTTTAGATCTGGAATTGGTATTAGTAGAATTGCCTCATAGTTGTTTTAATTGTTACATCTATCGAATCGACCGGCCGGAGACTAGCTAGATAACTTGGGAATTTCTGACCTAGATCGAAAGATTGGAAGGGAATAGACCTAATTATGAACAATAGACTACCCTAGTGGACCGAAAGGACCTAGAGTTATTTAGGCATTAGATTACTCTAATGAGGGCGAAAGTTAAGTTAGAAGTAATCTAGGGCGAATAGAGACCGAAAGGAGATATTCACTGCCCCTTCTATGAGTACCCAGACCGGACCTTAGCTATTTTAGACCGTCGTAGCTGTAGTGACCCGAAATCCTAGTATCTTTCTCTCTTATTACTCTGCTCTTATTTTCTCGTACTCTTTCTCTCTTTGCTTTAGATTAGTTTTAGATTAATTACAATCAATCAACCCCCGTTACTCATAGACTAAAATTAGACAAATAAATTTCATTTTGCCTCCCTGTGGAGATCGACCCTACTTACCACTAGCTTCTGTTAGTTGTACTTAGGTTTATTTTTGATACCACGACGACCGGTATTAGGTCACATAACTTAAAAATGGACCATACTATTATAATTCACAACGTCTTGTAATTATATGTTGGACCATATGAGTTCATGTTAAGTGTTTTGATAATGACTACGTCTATGTCTACATGTTATATTCTTGTGCTCGTAATCGTTTGTTTAGTCTGTGATTAGAATAAACAAAGGCTACACTACAAGCTACGATTTGTGAAGATCAAATGACCATTGATATACAAGCAATGAAGATCGTATAGATTCGATGGAAGATTACAAATGATATAACAAGCTTGGATTATATCATTAAAGATTACTTAAAGCGTCACGTGAAAACCGTAACAAGTTTCAAGTGATGATCATTCAAGCAAAGACTCGATCAAGTCTATAAACGAGCTCCAAGATGAAGAGTTCAAGATCACGTCAAAGATGGACCTACTACTGAAGATCTCCAGGAAGATTAGTTAGTATAGGACATCTATCGAGTAACGCTATTTTAAGAATGAAAGTTGGAAAGTAAAAGTTCTAGTTATTACGTCTATAACTTTTACTTG
>JAGPOY010001421.1:0-17681 GCA_018983105.1 Silene uniflora
TCCTCACTCATACGCATCCCGAGAACCTTCCCAGGAGGTCACCCATCCTAAGACTACTCCCAGCCAAGCACGCTTAACTGTGGAGTTCTTATGCATGGATAACCATAAAAGAAAGTGCACTTTGTTGATATGAGTAGTACTTTCAATCCCTTTAAGCACTAGTCATTCAAGCCTATCACTAGATCTCTTCAATCAACGTGGGGTATTACACCCATACCATCTATATTGTCTCATTTGGGTTTTGACTTCCAACAACGTCAACTTTTACCACTTCACACATGACACAAACACGACAAAATGAGATTGAGCATACGATAGTTACCTAGAGATGGTTGCTGACCCATAATCCCGCTTGACTGCAGCCACCAATGACCGACGATAATCGCCTCACCGACATCGACTAAATAACCGCAAGGTGCAGATATTAGAGAGAACACAACGGTGAAAGCTGTTTAGAAATTGAAACAAAGCGGATCCGTGAGAGAGCCGTTTACAGTAATAAAATAATTGGGAAAACCCGAATATTTGGGGATCTGATTGAAACAACGAATAATTAAGAAATCATGACACAGATCATGAAGAAAATATGGAAAACAACAGCAAAGGACATGAAATTAACAAGTGCATGTTACCTTGAGATGACTGAAGGACCATAAAACCGGTTTTCTGTAACCGCGAATGACTGAGCTCTTCATCTTTCCGAATTTCTTCTGTAATTGCATTTTTTCCCTTTTAATTTGTCCTTATCATTGCTTAGTTGCTTAATTATACGAGATTATTGCTACTATTGATGCTAATATGTTGATAAATAGGATTTCAAAGTGGTGTAAATTGAATTTGAAGGTTACTATTGATGCTAATATGTTGATAAATAGGATTTCAAAGTGGTGTAAATTGAATTTGAAGGTTGTATAAAGATGGACCAAACTAAACTGTAGTTGGGATGATAAGATCGCCATTATTAGGAATTCTCAAGGACGGAAATAGTAATGGGGGAGGAGATCTGATGAGGTTTCCAGAAGAAGAGTAAAAGGAGTGACGGTGGAGAGTATTAGGAGGATATGATTATTTTAGGTAGAGTTATTTTGACATAAAATTCTGTGGTAAAATGCCTATAACAGTGACATTGTTTTTAATGATCAACTAGTTTTGTGCCCGTGAAAAATCACGGATACCATTTAAATTTACGTTTTCAAGTTTTTTTTTTTATGTTTAGTACGTCATTGTACATCAATTCATGTGAGTGACTTAGCAAGCAGTGACTGATGATATTTGGTGTAACACTAATGCTATTGAGTACGTCTATGTTACATCTTAACTAATCTAAATTTCATTATTGTATGTATAGAAAAAAACAAATCATTAGTAATCATGTAGGGGCTAAAACCTGAAACAACCTTCTAAACATGTTGAAAATAATAATTACCCTTTTTTTCCTAGATTTAAAAATTCCCCATAGTAATAAATTTATTTTCTTCAAATTATCAATCAATTATTTACTAACCTATTATTAGTTAAAACATATTCGAAACATCTAGAAATACAAAACGAAGCAAATTGTTGGAAGTGCAAGAAAGCTCCAAATAAACATGCTTGAAAACAGAAATACAACGATCCATATAATTATTCAAGAAACCAAGCTAATTAAATTCGTGAGTACAAATACTAACCAATTGAGCGAATATTTAAATAATGTATGATACAGATTTAGTAAATAAGCAAATTGTTTACA
The DNA here is from genome assembly GCA_018983105.1 of Silene uniflora. Lineage (NCBI taxonomy): Eukaryota > Viridiplantae > Streptophyta > Magnoliopsida > Caryophyllales > Caryophyllaceae > Silene > Silene uniflora. Next base: position 1,733 of record JAGPOY010001421.1, read on the forward strand.
TGGTCGTTGTCTTTTCGATATCTAGAGCCATAATGGCTTTAATTAGCGGTTAATGGAGATAAATTGGTGGAAAATGAGCATTGGGTTCCAATCGCGGACTTGTTCTATTTGTCACGTGTATTTATTTTTTATTGACGTCCATCTTTAACTAATATATAAAATAATTTTTTTTTATCGCGAATAAGCTATAAGCAAAACATTTGTAAATGTTTTCTTCCTTTTACATTATTTTTCATAATCATAGTAATATAGATAGAAGTTTTAATTTGAATTTTATATTCATAAATTTTAATACTCCGTACATGCTAATATTATTCTTGAATATTTTGTAATCGGCAATTTAATGTGGCTAATTTTAGAACTATAAATGTTTGTTTTTTTTTTTTTACAAATTTGTTGTTTTTCTATATTTATGATGTACGTCATAAATTAAGCTTAAAACGGCTACGTCGTTAAATCGATAAACAAAGCACTCCAAGATCGCGGTTACATATCCGATAGGCTTTTTTAAGAAAGTTAAATAGATACATTTTCTCAGAATCTATACTTTTTCTAAAAAATATAAATGTAAAATAGATGATGAATGGTGATACTTTGTAAGCCGACTAAAAGAGTAAAAATATGTTTTCGTTTTTCACATTTAAATCAAAATATGTAATTTTCTCTTTTTAATTGCCTCCTCACAATCAATAATCTGCAAATTGAGATAGTTAAAATTTAAATTTAAATAAAATAAAATAAGCATCATCTTAATTACAAAACTAACTATACAACTTATTAAAAGTTAAAAATTTTAAAATCTTAAAAGATAGAAATATGGAGTGTCTTTTTAAAAAGACTATGACCGTTTTAATCACATGCACATATACACCTTGTTTTTCACTTTTTCGCAAGTGTGCTAATTACAATATTTAAGATGGCTTTGAAATAAATCAAAAGTACCAATATGTGAAATTGTGAAGGTTTATAATCCAAATTATTGGATTTTTTCATTTACCACGTATAAGACCTTTTAGCTACTATCTTTATTGCCAATGAGGAATTATGTGGATAGATTTTACGATTTGAATGATGAGAATAAATTCTTAATTAATTTTTATAATTTAGTACATGATCCTATGATTTCTACTAAAAAATATTACTCCCTCCTACCCATAACTAATGTCCCATTTGGGTAGGGGCACGAGAATTAAGGAATATAGTTAAATAATGAAAAGTATTGTTTGAGGGTAAGAAAAATGTGAGTTAAATAATGAAAAGTAATGGGTAAGAGTGGGTTGGGTTGTTAATAATGAGAAGAGCAAAGGGTAGAAGTGTCATAAATATGTCAAATGGGACATTTGTGTGGGTAAACAAAATTGGCAAATGGGACATTAGTTATGGGTAGGAGGGAGTATTAGTAGCTTTATAATTCAAATTATTATTAGACTTTTTATTAACTCTATATTGGATCGTTTAAGTTTTAACTACTATCTCTATGGTTAATGAAGAGTTAGACGGACAAAATGTACGATTTAAATGATGAGAGTAAATTCTTAATTTATTTTTATAATGTAAATCATGATCGTGGTTTCCATCAAAAAATATTAGTAAATCTTATGGAGAATTTTAATAAATAAGTTTTATGTACCCTTAATATTAACCAATATAAAAATCACATGTGGAATAAAATTAGGTGTTTTAAGAAGCCTTTTAACTATATTATATAGTGTTTTTTTCCAAAATAGAATAATAAAAAATAAACAATTTACTAAGATCCTCTAAATTCGAATTAAAAACTAAAATTATATTTAATATTTGGTATTTTTCTAAATTGATTTATTGATAAGAATGATGAGCTCTCATTCTCTTGAAAACTAATAAATATTTTCCTTCTAATACAATGGAGATCAAAAGAACAATTAAAATAAACGCAATTTGAAAGATTCAAGCTACGAGTAAATGTTTAGCTTAATATAAAAAATGAGAAAACCGACTATATAAAAATGTAATTAAAAAAAAATATTATCAAATTAATACCTTATTAAGCTTGTATTTAGCTTTGTTCTATGGACGTCAATTGATCAAAACCTAAAAGACAAAGAAGTAAAATAGCGAAACATAATTTAAGAAGAAGATATAGTTATAAATAAAAAGAAAAGGTAAAATCAAAGAGTAAATTAACCAAATAAAAAACAAAGGGCATGTAACTCCTAAAGTAATTAGTATGAAATTAAGTAAATAATTTAATTTAGTTACTTAATTACTACTAATGTTAATTAAGTTGAGAATAAGTGAGAATTTTTTTAGAGATTTATTGAGTAATACCTTTCATATTTCCAATTACTTGAAATTTACGATAACCTTTAAATAGTATTTTATAGATATTATAATAATATGAATAATTAATATATTAAATAGTACTTTGTTTTCATTTTTATTTTTACTTTTATTTTTAATATTTTTTTTTTTTTGTAAATTATTAAATGTTGATGTGATTTTTTGTCAGTTACATTTTTTTTTTGTGAGTTTTCAACTCATCAAATATTTAATGTATATATAAATATTTAATTTAAGATTATTGATGATGTCCTTTAATTTTCTTTATTTGTATGTAATGACAAAATGTGCAATAACATTTTTATAAAGATTTTTAGCAATCATTAAATGTTTTTTGGGCTAATTATATATTGAATGTGGCATTATTATTGTAATTAGTATTGTAATTAGTATTATTGATTATTATTATTATTAATTATTATTATTATTATTTTTTTTTAGATGAGGTGGCTTTGACATGGCTTTTTTTCGCCAACGTGGAAATGACGTGGCTTTTTAGAAGTTGACATGGAATTTAATTGTACAAGTTAAGTGGATGTTTAAATTTAGCCTTTTAATATATATTATAGATTTAATTTGCCTTTAACATAATTATTTCACATGAATTTTAATTAAACTTTGGGATAAAAGAAATGATAATTTAAACAAACCGGATTCTACCCATCGCAAATAACGAAATATTATACGGAGTAAATCATTTGAGTGATTAAAATAAAACTTTTACGGCACTATTGGGATTAGATTAAATTGTAAACATGGATTCCGTTTCAATTGAAATTAAAGAACTGAACAAAATGAGGAAAGACAATCACTTGGACGGTACCTGTTAAATTTTAAAATCCTCTAATATATGGTTCAGACAAAATTGTTAACCCTTAAACAAAATTATTTGTCTGAAAATATAATTAAAGTACGCGAATTTATATATACAATAATAAATATGAAGCGTCTAACGGACAATCTTAAGTGTATGACATCGTAATCTTATATATATATATAAAATTGGGTTAGGAGAACCGTGGATTGACACGTGGCATATTGTGCATTTAATACATGATTAATTACTAATTATTAATTAATGTATTAATTTAATTTTTTAAAAATTTACATGAATGTTTTACATTAATAAGTGACATTTTAACCATTTTCCAAGATAATATAAATTGACTATGCATGAATGAAGGTACATCCGTACATGGTACATCTCTACATTATAAATGAAAGCTATCATGCATCTTCCCTAGCCTATACATAAAATTTATACTTTGTATTTCCTACATACGGAGTATATATGTATTCACACTAAATTGCAAATATCAAAGCATGTTTTTCAACATAATATAGAGTATTCAAAGACACTCAATCCAAGTGCTATGTATAAATTCACTGAATAACACACGTTTCTTCAGGGTATCCATCCTATAAATATAAGATTCATTTCTCTCCTTACAAGTCAAGACAGAGGACGAAGTAGTAAAATTCAGTTTCTTCTTGCTACAACACAGATACATGAATTTTTCACTTGCAAATCCTTAATTGGCTTATAAACGAACTTTCCTAATGACAATAGTGTGTCAGATAATTATTTGCTCAAATATTATCATGCCACTAATGAATATTCATTGAAGTGAGAAGTAGAAATAGGGGTGAAGTGAGGAATCCCGGTCAAGGAAGAAATCCAAGTAGCCTGAAAAGTAGTAGCTACGGAGGAAGATCTATTAGAGTAACATTGACTCGAAGCAAGGGATTTATCTTCGAGAACGAGACAAAGATAAGCAATTTTTCCGAGGTTCTATAGTTTATCAAATAGAGATGAGTAAGAAAAGGGAATGAATCCCTTGAATCATACCAATAACTTGGTTTAGGTTAGAATTAATTTTTAATAGGTTTGTTTATAAAACACAAGGGTAATATGATAACTATTGACCAAAATGGGTTTATCGATATGTTTAGACAAGTAAATAATTCTAAAATTTTAGTAAAGTAATTATGTTATTTATTCAAATAGTCTTTCATAAAAATAAATTTTACAACTATGTATATTTTAGAATTGTGATGTAAGGTACACACATAAATCAAAATAAAAGTTCATTGTAAATAGGAGAGACTATAATTATTTTAGGATAATATGGTATTTTAATTACTACTTCTAATTACATAGCAAAATCAAAATTGGAAAAAAATAACTAATGAGTGAAATGGAATGCTCGAAGAAATAAGAGTGTTACTACCTCCGTCAACCGTTATAGTATTACCTTAATTTATGTATTCACTTTTTTTTAACAAAATATCAATCAATAATTTACGTTTCTATAGTAGTAAACAGATGAGTAGGACCGATAAACCATATCTTATGAGTCATTAACAATTTATCACATTCTTTTATCTCTTTCCCAAGCTAAGATTCCTACTTTGCCATGTTATTTTTTCTTAGAAACTTCAAACATTTTTTTTCTAGACATTTACTTTAAATCTTGCATTCTCTTTTACTATATAACAACCATTTTATTCAAAATGCAAGATGTTTTTCCATCAATATTAATCCGGAAAGAATTTTTTTTTGTTGTTTTTTAAATAAACTTTGACATGCGGGATATACCCTTGATGTAATATTCGTTGAAAAATTCATACGGAGTAAATATCTTTGCAAAAACATTTATGCAGATGATTCGAATGAACGGTTTTTATAAAAAGCAAGAGTAATACTTATACGTTATAGATTAATAGACTAAATAGTTTATAAATACGAACAATATTACGATTATTTTTCATATAATTTATATTTTAGTTTTCAATAACAAAATATAAAAACAGGCCGTGCGAAGCACGGGATACTACCTAGTATTTATGTATTTCTAAGGTGGACGTTTGATTTCCGATTTGTGCAACCTTCACGCTTTAATCAGGGACTTGCACTAAAATGCTTTTAACAAAACGAGTTTTACTCAACGCAATATAGGAGATATTATACGAACTACCTCATTTGAGTGATTAAAATACAACTTTTACGAAAATTTATGGAATTTAATTATATTATGACCCTGGATTACGTTTAGATTAAACAATTGACCTTGCCACCTTTACTACTCCACTCACTCTCCCTCTGATGTCACCGAACCCTCACTCCTTATTTAATGAAGTAATCCTGAGAAGAACTCTCTTTCACATATCTTTCTATGGGTAAGTTTATAGGTTCTCCTCTTCTGTCTTTTCTAAGTTTTGTTAATGAACTTTGCAACGATATACAAAGATGTCAGTTCATTGTTTAGATATGTCATTTATGGGATTGGGGTTATTTATTGTTTACATATGTCACATATGGGACTGGGGTTTTTCATTGTTTAGGGATGTAATTTATGGTATAAATCAGTATTGAATATTTACTGTAAAAATTTTTAATTAAGTTTTAGTTTATCATACTTAGATCTGTTGATTATTCTTGGATATGTAATTACTCAAATTATATAGAGATGCATTTTGTGGGATGAACTAATGTATTGTTAAGTTGTCCATATAATGAGTTGGGATCTGATCGTTACCTTATTGATTTGAATAGTGGTCTCGAATTGGACAATGAACGAGTTCTGGAATGTTAAGGAGCTCTAATTTTTTTCCAGGTATTTCTAGCCCATTTATAAGTTATTAATGCAATTAGTATTACACTATTAGCCAGTGATGCTATAAGCGTTGTTTATTGTTTACGGATGTACATGCTATTACCTGAATTATACTCCGTACATGATATTAGTCTTAAATGTAGAGAAAGACATTTTAAAGGGACAAAATAATGTATTGAATTGTTGAGTTGTCTATATAATGGGTTGAGATATGTTTGGTGGTCTTGAATTGGATGACGAAGGAGACGCTCTAGATATTTATACTCCATATAAATTTTCAAACAAGAATTCCTTTTTAATTCATCTTTTTTCCCCATTTATTTCTAAATTATTAAAAATAAAATTGTTTGAATGAGATGAGGCGAGCAACACAAAACCCTTTCTCAAATTCTATTTTTTTTTCATTCGACAATCTTGCCATTTTCGGTCCAAGATCACTCTTAAGGACTACCAATTCCCTTTTTTTTTCTTTTTGTTATTTGGTGACTTGCTTTCTTAGCTTAATACAGTATTTGGGATCTTCCAAAAGATGAGTATGTTGTGGACGGTAGTAATAATACTATATGGGTAATTGGCATTTTGCCTATTTGTGGGCTAATCATGTGTCAGTCAATCAAAGTGTGTTATTTCTTTATTGTTTCCGAATTGATGGTAATCTCACTATTGTCTTATGTCCTTACATCTGTTTTTTGTTTTCTTTGTATGAAACCTTTGATATACTTGTAGAAGTGTCTTGTTTCTAATTCTTATGATATCGTGGGAGTGGGTAGGATATACCAACAAATGATTGATTAACTTTTCAATTTGTGTGTGAATATTTGCAGGTAAAAGAACATTAAAAAAAATGGCAAAACGTCCTCTAAAGTATCTGGTAGATATATCCGGGGTATGACTACAAAATTTATGATTTTGCTTTGATATTTGTGTAACTCAGTTTGATTTGAATTGTTAATTGAGGAGTCAGATGTGTTATGTTATTCTATCTATGTGACTCTCTATTCCTCCCAAAAAACATAACTCTTTTGTTTTTTTGTTTAACATTGTTGGAATTGGGCGCAACTTTTCGGAATTTAACTATATGTAATGAAATTTATGCAATGTTATTTTGATTAGGGGAGGGAATATGGGGATACAAAACTAAATATTTGGCTAGAAGTTAATAACCTCAACCTTTTCAAATTATATGGGCAATATCTTTGCTTTCTCCTGAAAATTTCACGTGATAGGCACTCTTGCACCAAAACCTTTGATTTTTTGTGGTACGACTTTTAGATTTCCCATCAACTTTGAATTATACACTAACTAAGTTATGGAATTGCCCATAGTAGATTTTATTCTCTATTTCTCTTTGTTTTTAATTTTGAAATCCATGGATTTTCTTTTCAAGAGTTTTCTTTGTTTTTTTTTAACAAGTTCTGCTGGTTAATGCAAGATTTTGAAAATCGATGTTTTGCAGGCAATCTGTGAAATAGAATTTTCTTGGCTTCGTTCTCCCTACCATGGAAGTGTTATATCTCCTGTTGTACACCAAGAGGGAACTTGTGAGTATAATATACTCTAGTTTATTACATTATGTCCCTTGTTTTCTTACATCATGTCTCTTGTTTATTATATCATGCCTTTTTTCTTTGGTGAAAACGTAAGCTTGTATTGATCATCAAACACCACCAGTTACAATCCCTACTCCTCAACACCTTATAATAGAACAAATAAATTACATTAATGGATAGAAGGAATGTAACCACTGACTGTCTTTGACTTATGGCCTTATGGGCATATTTCTACTATAGAAAAGCTCACACACTTTCTTGAGCACTACCACTATCTACTAGAATAATCCAACACTACAAATAACAACTATTCCTTGCTGCGATTTCCTCCTCTAGCATTCCACCACAACACATTTTGTGTTTCCCAGTTGTACACAAATAAGGGATTCCCAAGTTGCACACTTGGGAAAAAAAGATGAGCATGGCTTTCCTGCACACACCTACATAATTCACACACTCATCTTGACACACTCCAAATCTCTGTGATTCAGCACGTTTAATTAATTTCATCCATTCCGGTGGATGAACCTCCATGGCACCTCGACATCCTTCCTTCTTAGCCATCAACAATAGTACAAGGTGTATGTGTATATCGAGTATATCCAACTTTCATTTCATCTTTATCATAACTGATCTTTTTCCATGATCAGCTCACATCATTACATGGAACATGATCAGCCCACCACCGCATACCCTTCAAATGTTATAATGAACCCGCGTGATCCAAAGGTGGTCGTATATATTTGCAAGCCACCAAGTGTATTTCGCTATGGCTAGCCCTACAATCTTGATTGCTAATACATTCTTGCTTCCTAGGCAAACACAACCTAGGCTACATGGTTAGTGGTTTGAATTCGAGTTCGTGTGTTCGAGGTGCATATAATTAATCTATAATTTAAAATTATAAAACTATACATTTTTATACAAATCAATGTTCTTTTTAATAAAAACTGAATATATTCAAATAAATGTTGTAAATTAAATGACATAGATCTGTGTTACACCGACTCTCTACACTGGTGTAGTGTCCGACACGTGTCGAGTGTGGGATACGGCTATTTTGTGAGAATTTTTCAAATTTTAGGGCTAAAGTGAAGTGTCGAAGTGTCGTGTCGGTGTCGGACACTCGAAATGGCAACTAATTGAAGTGTCAGAGTAACATAGACATAGATAGGCTGCTTTTGAGTCTCCTTTTTTGGTGTTTGTTTCTTAGGCAAAGTTTTGTTCCTTCAGGGTTCTTGTATATGACCAATTTCCTTCACCCTGTACATGTGTTCGCCTCCACTCACATTCCATGAAGACATACCTCTTGATTTTTTCATCCAAGAATCTAAGATGAGGAGGAACCACCGCCTCACCTCGACAAGAATTCTAACTTAACCAATATGTGCTTTATAACATTTGTCCCATTGCATTTTACATATTTCCCTATTAGCTAGTCATTTCGGAGTAGGAAGCACCCCAGAATTGAACTTCAATTCAGGTAAGCGAATTCAAACGGTAGAACTTTAACCTCCTTTATAAGATTCTCCTCCTCATCCCTAGGTTTCAGGATCAAAAGTTTGTCATCAAATAGCAGTTCCTCCTCTGCATAGTCTCGACTCGTAGCGGACTAGGAAGAATACACGGTCACACCTCACCTCTTGACGGAGGATTACCTCCAACACAAAACAGCCAACCCCTGTTGATCAATATTGCACTCCAGGTAGAATATAATTCTCAATGATACACAATAGACTCAATTTGGGATTAGTAGAATGCATGTTAGGATTACCTAGAACATTTGGCCATTCATCCTCGGTGTCAGATTTTCTCCTCCATATGGCGGAATAACATCTAGACTCAATGGCAGAATCCCAATTATTTCATTAATAGTGCGTTTCCCTTTTATTGTACCATATCTCATATTCTCATGTATGTAGATGTACTAGATAAACTTGCTCATTCTGCTCCAGGGAATCCTTTATTTACAATGTCATTTCTCTTAAAACGCCCTTTAGATTTCTTTAGTGTATAAATATGAGATTTTAATACAATTTCTCTTGTTTATTAAATGTGTGAAAATGGGAACTAATTATTTGAATAATGTGGCTGAAAAACAGCACTTGTTCCGTCAAGAGATTTTTTAAAGCTTTGAGTTGAATACGATTTGCACCTCATTATTCTCTTTTCTGCTTTTGTTATATTTGTTTGTTTATTTATTTAATTTTTTTTTTTTTTTGTTTCCGCTACTTAAGTTTGGTGAGAAGTATACTCGGATATAGTTTTATTTGGGTGCACACTTTGGAGGATTGTGATTTTATTTGTTGTATGGGATGTGGTCCTTATTACTCCAATTTACTTAGCTAATGGCTAATGCCCCTTGACAATTAGCTGAGCTCATCATTTGCAACCTCTGTGGAGCAAGCAAGAATAAGATCATGATACAGAAACTCGTACAAAAAACAGCTACCACCAGCTGATACCAAAACAATTGTACACTTACCAAATGTATGTTGGAACTTCATTTCGTTACCGGGTATAGCGAGATTGTTGTCTTTGCTGCAAAAGTGAGAATACACTATTTAACTCTAAGAGTCTAAGCCACGGGAAAACATCATGGTATATTAATTAAAAAAAAAAACAATATTTTAAACCCAAGAAAATAAAGACAACCGCAACTATTAAACCAACCACAAAAGCACCTACCTGGATAGGGACTAGGGACTAGGAGATATGTCAGAGCATAAGAAAGCATTTATAACTTACTAAAAAATTTGATAAGTGCCAAGTACTTTTCTCTCTTCTTTTACAGCATCTATACAGGATATGGTTATACTAGGTAATTACATCCAACAGTAAATAAGGAGCATGAACTTTAAAAGCAGTTTTCCTAAATTTTGTTTTTTTATCATAGATGGCTAACATGGCTTCAACTCTAAAAACAATTCATGATTGATCTGCGGAGTTGGGCAGGCAATGTTTATTGAGATGGTACAGTACAATGGCCTGTTATCAGAAACCCTATGGTGTGGACCTGGCACAGAATAGTAGGTTGTTGGAGTAAGAAGATGCTTATATTTCTCAGAACTCAGAAGCATACATCTCACTTTCGACAGAATGGAGAGCATTAGAGAACTATCCTTTTGTTAACAATGCAAGGGGAGTCGGAAATAAATTAGAACATATGGTGACACTGCTAGTTTTAATCCCCAATTTCAGAAAAAGGACAAAGTTTTAGCAAAAAGTGTTATACCTAGGAGCAGGCAAGACAGATGTTTGGCCTGTAGGCCGAGGATGATAACTGTTGTAAATATAATGAGAATCCCAATGTATAATACCCCTTTAATCAAATTATATTATCCCTGAACTCAATCCATATTCTCATGTATGTAGATGTACTAGATAAACTTGCTCATTCTCCTTTAGGGAATCCTTTATTTACAATGTCATTTCTCTTTAATGCCCTTTAGATTTCCTTACTGTATCAATATGAGAATTTTAATACGATTTCTCTTGCTTATTAAATGTGTGAAAATGGGAACTAATTATTTGATTAATGTAGGTATTTGTTATGCCTTGACCGTTTCAGAAGCAACTTGGGCCGTTATATGTTTGAAAAAGGGTACTATAATTCCTAAATTATCGGCAATGGAACTTCTCAAAAATTGTCAAGGTAACAAGTGCAAAGGAAACACTGCCCCAGTTGCTTTAGAGTGGATTGTAAATGAAGGACTTGCGGAGGATTCAGCGATGCCTTTAGATCTACCTCTAGACCCACACGTTACATTGGTGAAGGAAAAAGCGGTTAGTTTTACAAATTTTTATGTGTTGTTTTTAGTTGATGTGATTAGCATACTTCTAAGTTGTACATGTGTATTTCAACCGTATTTTATTTAATCTCCTCTGTTTCTTTTACTATCATTTCGGCCAGGAAGTTTACCCAAAGTGTATTTGGATTCAATGAGTTATACGAAAAGTTATATTATTAGACGCATCACATAGTTATGTTGAAAAACAAAGATCACCTCAGGAACAACTTTATTTTTTTTTTTTTTTTTTTTGAAATTCCAAAAGCGGGTTACTCATTCCTCAAGATCACTAACAAAGTTTAAAGTTTTGAGCCGTACAAGGTAAATTTCCGACCCATAATTTCCTACCAAGATGCATCCTCTTCTATCCTTCTCCACTACCAACGTGGCCCCTACCCAGCGAACAACTTTAAAAAAACTTTTGGAGTAGCCACCAAATTTGTAATTCTTTTCCTACCATTTCTTTGAGCCTTCTAAATGTATCAAAATCTGAACTTTTCTATATATGTTTGAGTGTAGAGTAATGGCAATCGTCATTACATTGACGAATGGGAGCCGGTTCCAAATTCTGATGCCCATATGAAGAGTGTTGTGTTGAGGCAACCAGTTGTAGTTTCTCTCAAATGTCCTCCATCACTTTTTCTGGATTATAAGGGGGTATGTTATTTGTTTTTATGTTGTAATTTTTTCATTTTTAAAAATAGAAATTCATAACTCACATATTTTAACGAATTTTAATATAATGGTTTCAGGGACTCATTGATCCATATCTAATGGGACAACAGCCAAATGCCTACGGCCATTCGATGTTATTGGTAGGCTTTGGTTTCTATGCGTATCAGGACAAGTCCATCAAATACTTCTGGGAACTCAAGAATTCTATGGGGGAGGGGTGTGGTGTGAAAGGTTATATACACGTACTGCGTAATTCTTCCCAGCCTCTGGATGAGTGGGTAGTATTTGATCCCGTTATACCTATTTGTCTATTGGAGGTAAATGTTTATCTAAATATTAGAAATTTAATTTTAAAAATTTGTTTTAAGTTTTAACTTTACATTAAAATTTATCATGTTTAATGTAGGGAGAAATATACGACAAAGAAAAAAGTTTGGTTGTAGATATGTCACTGGTTGAGTTGAAGAAAATCGAGATGAACCCAAATCTGGACGTAATCATCTTATTTTGGGAAAGGTATCATTTTTTTAGAAACATTTAGTAACTAATATATTCTTTTTCCTAGGTAAAAAGGTAAATAATCTCTATTAATAACAAACCCTTAATTACATCAAAAAGTTTAGCTTTAAGTTACATCAACGACACAATCAAAATATTAGCCACTCGTTGTCGCTCTTTGAAATTCCAGTTTTAATTGTTCCCCTTCATCCTACTGTTCATCTTAACAAAAATGGTTTGAAAAATGTTTTGAAAGTTGACATGCCTCCTATAACTGTACGGTGTGTGGTGTGACCGTTAGTATCACACACCTTTGTCGTATAAAAAGGGTCCAACCTAAGAGGCGTCAAAGGGTTGGCGAATCGTGAATGTGTTTGCTCGCATCAATTTGTGATTCGTTTGGTGTATCAATACGTCCTAATTTGCAAATCGATTCAATAAAATTCACTTATTAGTAGTTATAAAATCACTATAAATAAACCATATAAGCCATATCCACATGAATTACATCTTTGTGTTGATATTCGTTTGTAATCTTTTTGCTTCATTTTGCACACTCAAAGAATACACTATCCCTAGTCTTCTCTACATAGCCAAATTCCATGTTTAGCTAGTCGTTCGCAAGTATTTTGGCTATCAAGTCTTGGCTAACCATTATAGTTCTTTGGTATATTAATTAATTTTGTTCTGAACATACTCAAACCATTTCTCTATCCTATACAGGGCGAAAGATGACGAACGAATTCTGAAGGTGATTCTATTCTGTTTGGCAATTACTTGGTTTTTATTCAGTATAATTCATACTTACTGTCATTATAATACCAATTTTTTTTTTTTTATGATATTGTTATTTATTTATTGCAGAACTTTAGGAGAATTTCTCGGTTTTACTTGCCAGAAAAAGATGATGTCAAGTTTGTTAGAGTTGAATTAACTGAAGATGATGTTAAGTCGGGAATGACGAGGTAAGATGTTATTACTTTATTAATGGCAAGAATTTGTTGGCTTTGGTTTTCTAAATTTTTTTATAATCATCACGACTTTTTTCTCAAAATGTACTATTATTTATTTAATTAATTTTTTTTTTTTTCTGGTGGAATGTGAATATATATTATAACCAACCAATATAACCGTTTTACATCATTGAATACAACTTCATAAGCAAATCATAAAACAGCTAAATGAACAACCAAACTAAACAATCATAAGCATTTTAATCCCAAATCGACCATTGTTGATGCTGATATTTGGATGTGCATTTCCTGTCCCTGCACCTACCTTGTATTGCATCAGTTTCTTCTCCATTCTGCATACATTCCTGACATGCCATATATGGTAGATCATAGCAGTTGTTGCAGCAAACACTGTGTGCTTCTTCATTAGGGATCTGCATCTCCATTTTAAGCAGCAGTCCACTATATCAGTACTAGGAAAATTGATGCCCATCCACTGCCCAAGAAGTTGCCTGCATCTTACACTGAACTCACACTCATTTATGAGATTCGGTCTGCAACTGGCACACCTCACAAACACTATCTTGAGTGACACCAAACCCAAGCAGTCTATCTTTTGTTAGTAGTCTTCCTTGGACAGCAATCCATGATATAAAAGAGAATTTTGGCACAGTAAGTCTATTCCAAACCAGATTATACGAAGGCACCCTAGTCTGCACATTCTGAAGCCACCTGTATCCACTAGCCACAGTATACTTTCCTTGGTTAGCTTGCCAATTATTATGAATATAGCTGACCTTCGTGAGATCTTTAATCTTGCATATCCTTCTCCATGTCCAACTAGTACTGATAGGAGCAATATAGTCTCTCCCCTTCATATAAATATGGTCAACCCATCTAATCCACCAATGATCATATCTAGAGGCTAACCACCACACATATTTCCAGAAGAAGTAGAGAAAGTAGCAAATGCTCTTAGGAATTATTTTATTATTTCTTTTTTTTGTTTTAATAATTATTTGTTTTTGTAGGTATTCTTGGTCGGGGCTCAAAGATTTTCCAGTAATAAAAGTATACAAGCATATAGCCGAGCCGGGAAAAAATGTTCGAAGTTTGAGGAGTGGAGTTTTATTCAATCGAAGCCAAATGTTCGCAGAGGGTGAGGAAGAAAGTTTCGGAGTCATGGCAGATTTCTTCTTTAAAAAAGTTGGTGGGTTTGAAAGTTTTTTGTTATGAGTAAAGAGCCTCTTTTGGTGCAGACAACCTTTTGTTTTTGCTTAGCTCCTTGTAACTAGCTGAACATCCTCATAACTAGCTGAATCAAGCTTGTGTAAGCTCCTGCAGAATTCAGGCTTTATGTAGTCATTTTATTGCTGTTATTTTGTCCCATTTTGATGTAAGATCACAACCCTCGGATTGTCTTGTATGAGGCCTATATAAGGACCCTCTTGTAACCTTTTGAAGGCAGATTTGATTACTGATAAAACTTTTTTTTTTTTTTCGGCAGCTAATGATAAAACCTTGAATTCTCAAAATTCTAGTTGTCATGCTTTGTGCTTGAGTTATAAATTTATATTACTTGTGTGCTTTGTGCTTCCAAGAAAAGTTCCTTTTCACGTGCTTTGAAAAGTTCATTTCTTTGTTTTATTTGTCCTTCAAATTCCCGAAAATTCAACCTAGTTTAGCCATTCTAATTAGCAAAATTCTTGTATAACCCCATAGTTTCTGTTCAAGGAAGTATTTCTCTAGAAAGGCCTTGTTCATCCCAATTCTTAAAAGGTATTATCTATTGGCCTTATCTTTTAGTGTGCATGGAAAGAGCATGAGGCGCTAGGGATGGTGGTGGGTCGAAGACCTGGCGGGTTTGGGTCTCATTTTTTCAGACCCTAATAGGCATGGGTTGGGTATATGTCCTCAAAAAATAATTTGGGTCGGGTTTGGGTATGAGGTATGAGACTCGGACCCGACCCTTAAACCCTTTTTATTATAAAAAAAATATAACTTAAAATCAAGCTGCTGCAAATTCCAACTCTCATATGCGTGGATGAGACCATGTGAGAGAAAGTAGAGAGATGTTTTTCTCTCAAATAATGCAAAATCAAAAAAGAAAAAAATTAAAGTTTAGATCTGAGCAACCAAAATCTCAGATTGCTCCCTCTTTGTCTCTAGCCCATTTCCCTCTATCACATGAAAATGATAATTTTGGTTGTTTTGCTCAGAAGTCTACTATTGTTAAAAACATTCCTTTGTTTATTAGCTTTACTAATCGTTCCAGATCTTACAATTTTCTCTCTTTAAAGAAGATTATTGTTCAGAACTTGAGTGTCGATCAAAAAAATTAAAGTTTAGATCTGAGCAACCAAAATCTCAGATTGCTCCCTCTTTGTCTCTAGCCCATTTCCCTCTATCACATGAAAATGATAATTTTGGTTGTTTTGCTCAGAAGTCTACTATTGTTAAAAACATTCCTTTGTTTATTAGCTTTACTAATCGTTCCAGATCTTACAATTTTCTCTCTTTAAAGAAGATTATTGTTCAGAACTTGA